>VUQI01063395.1:0-15697 GCA_015106735.1 Paratilapia polleni | reverse complement strand
CAGACGAGCGCCTTCTAAATGAGTGCAACGCCATTTCTTCTCCAGCTTACGAGTTATCTGCTTTAAGGCACGCACTTCTGAATTATACCACGGGGTCAAGCTCTTTTGATTTGAAGCTCTCTTTTCCATCCATCTGTCCATCCATGCATCCATCCATGAATCATCCATCCATCCATCCATCCAGCCATCATCCATCCATCCATCATCATCCATCCATCCATCCATCCATCATCCACCATCCATCATCATCCATCCATCCATCCATCATCCATCCATCCATCATCCATCCATTCATTCATCATCCATCCATCATCCCATCCATCCATCCATCCATGCATCCATCCATCCATCATCCATCCATCCATCCATCCATCCATCATCCATCCATCCATCCATCCATCCATCCATCCATCCATCCATCCATCCATCCATCCATCCATGCATCCATCCATCCATGCATCCATCCATCCATCCATCCATCCATCCATCCATCCATCCATCCATCCATTCATCCATCATCCATCCATCCATCTATCCAGTTTCTTCTGCTTATCCAATTCAGCCTGAAGCGTGTCCCAGCTGTCATGGCGATAGAGGCGGGGTACACCTGGAGAGGTCGCCAGTCTCATGCAATTTACTTTAAAATAGGATAACATGGATCCAAACAACTCTTTGAATATCAATACAAACAATATACATTTATATATAAATTTAATTAAAATTTCAGTAAAATTTGATCAATTTCAATCAACAGCAATATGACCAAATATGCACAATAGACAAAATTCAAGTCACTTTATTAGATACATCTGTGAAACTTCATGCAATCCAGTACAACAACTCTACCATAATTACAGTTTCAGATTTTCTTGGCCTCCTCAGAAAGGTAATAACTCTACTTTGTTATTGAGGTAACACTGGACAGTAGGGTTCATGTGCTGTGCTGCATTACATTTTAAAGTGTTCCTAATATTTTAGTCACCCCATTAAAGGGAAACGTTTGAAAATGAACTAAAGCTATGAGTTCAGTTTGAAGAAATAAAAGCTATGACTTCGTATCTAAAACCTCTGTGTGTGGTGTTCAAAAGTTAAACAGCAGCAGTGCTCGTCTGAAAACATAAAAAAAAAAAGTAAAAATGCTGCCCCCTGCTGGTGAACGTTTTAAATAAATTCTGCTGAGGGTACAAAAATTACTCGTTTAATCTCGATTCTGTTCATTTCACCATTTCTTCTCTTCATGAATTTCAGAGTTACACTCCACTCCAGCAGGAGGCAGCACACTCCTCTCATGCTGGAGAAGAAGAAGGAGAAGGAGAAGCAGGCATCAGGTGTGCTTTGATGAGTTACCTGATGTCAGTGTGAAGCAGAGTGACAAAGTTCAGTCCAGTGAGACTGGGCAGTGTCTTTAATGATCTGTCTCACCTGGCTTTCTGTGTCAGTGGATCAAAGTGACTGAAGCTGATGGGAGGCCGAGCTCCTCTGAACCTGGATCACAGCACGTGTGGACGCTTCACCGAACAGAAGCGAGGACGTCTGTTCCAGTGGGAGGTGATGAGAGGAGCAGAGAGGAGCAGAGACAGGTGAGGTCAGACCGAGTCCAAACACACCTCTGCTCGGTGTTTGTGTGGCTTGATGTGACTTCAGGTGACTGCACCTTTGACTAAGGCACTGGCCTACATGCTGGATCCTTCGGGTGGCTTTGGGCTGTGGATCAGGCTTGGTTGTCGATGTTCCATCAGACTGAATTCTGGGGAGATTGGAGGCTGGGTCAGTGCTTTGGGTTCCTTGTTGTGTTCCCTGAGCTGTTCCTGAGCATTTTTGGTGGCATGGCATGGGGAGGGTGCTGTCACAGGTACACAGGTGAGGCGTACTTTGTTTGGTTAGGTGGTACATGTCATGACAGCAGGATTAAAGCAGGAAGAACATTCTGATATGATTAAATGAACAATATTATTCACCTGTCAGAAGTTTTAATGTTGCCACACTCACAGGGGTCATTTTTCCTCGAGTACTTTTACTTTTAGCACATTTTCCTGATTAAACATAGGAATTTTACTTCTAATGAATTATGGTTGTAATGTATTATTTTGATATTATTTCTTTTCCTTAAGGTGTGAGTGTTTAGCTAAGTGTAACGTTGTATGTGGGATTGGATGTGATCAGAAATTCAGATTTATGAATAACGATGTGCTGGTGTTGATGTACTTCCTGTACATTACTGTGAATGTGTGAAACAACACGAGCTTTCTGCTGATGAGCTCATGTCACCACAGCTTTTCTTTTACCTGGGGGGCTGCTACGTTTTACTGTCTTTTTGCAGAGGTCAACCTGCCAACAGCTATAAATGTTATTCATAAATAGGTTCTGTTATTTTTATCAGCACACCTCAGATTGACGTGGAATACTGAAGATTACCAAACAAAGTGTCATTCAGTGTTGGAGTTTTCAGCGGTGAGGGAACTTTGGGTCTTGGTTGCACTGTTTCATAAATTTCACTACCATTAAAAATAGTCTAAAGACTTGGACACACTGACACATTGTGCAGAACACACAAAAAACAGCTGATGAATGATGTTGAGTCTGGCTCCTCCACACCTGTTCAGTTGGTGCAGATGATGTTGTGGAGCTGTCCTAGTTGAGAAGCCTTTACAACATAGCGTGAAAATAGGGGACAGCGTCTCTGGATTATCAAAGTTGACTCAATGTCCCTCTTTTAAGAATGGGACAAGAGGGTGTGTTCCAAATTCCAACTTTTCTGTACAAAATTTCCAGGCACAGCTGAGGGGTAGAGGGTGTTGGGTTGGTGGTCTTAGGATCTCACCTCTGCTATTTGCAGATGATGCGGTCCTGTTATCATCATCAAGCGATGACCTCCAGCCTGCACTGGGGAGGTTTGCAGCTGAGTGTGAAGCCGCAGTGATGAAAAGTCAGAGGCCATAGTTCTCAGCCAGACGAAGGTAAAGTGCCCACTCTGGGATGGAGTGAGATGCTGCCTCAAGTGAAAGAGTTCAAGTATCTCTGGGTCTTCTTCACGAGTTGGGGAGGAGTGTTGCAGGAGACGGACAGTGATGTGGACCTTCTGCCGGTCTGTTGTGGTGGAGAGAGAGCTGAGTGTGAAGGTGAAGCTGTCGACTGCTCTGCGTTCCTAAAGAATAAGATTGCAGTTACAAGCAGCAGACGTCCTCTGAGGGGTGTCTGGGCTCAGCCTTAAACCTTGATTATACTCTGTCGTGGACACGGACAGCTGGAGACCCGACGGCTGAGTAGTCGTTCCTGTTATACCGCCTGGGGCGCATGCGTAGTTGGTTCATTTACATTACATTCTTCTTCACTTTAAGCCTTTGACCATGGCTCTGTGGTGTCTACATGAGAACTTATTTAGCTTTAAATGGGGGGAAATGTGGAGCAGGAAAGGCTTTAATCATAATTACACATATGAGTAAACTACAGTAAATACAGTACATTTGAATTCACTTTTTTACTGGGTAAACAGCTCTGCATTTAAATTTGTGGTTTCTTCTGACATCTGGTGCATTTTCTGTTTTTCATCAGTGACAAAACTTTGAAACAGACCAAATCACAGCAGGAAGGTCCCACCTGTCTGACTCAGTCACCTGCCGGCCAGATGCTATCTTCACTTTTTCTAAAAGGCTGAATTTCTTCCCACAGACTGCTCCATTGATTACTGAGTCAGCAAACATCGAATCTGTGTTCTTTCCTGTAGACCACACACACATACACACAGGAAAGGAAAATGAGAGATTAGAGATAAAGGAGAGTCTGGTTAACCTAATCAGCCCCCAGTCATCCAGAGGGAGTACTCTCCACAAAGTGATGTGTGTGTGTGTGTGTGTGAGGCAGAGAAAAGTCTGACGGTGCAGATAAGTTTCTGTCTGGCTCTGCAGACCCTGTATCTGTTTCTTGGATCACCTCTAAAGCAGCTCATCGATCCACTGCAGGAAAACAGGAGCAGCAGAGTCTTTGCTTTCTGTTTCTTTACCTCGCAGCTGACAGGAAGGACGCTGCAGGGCATCACAGGCTCAGCTGAAATCCACACTCTTCATCAGCTTCGTTATGTGGACTTCACACAACACTTTTGTGCTGAGCTGTACCTGTCAGAGTTACAAAGACGCCTTCTGTGACAGGAGGAGAGTGTTTAGATCCAAAGCAGCATTCATACAAACTGTGATCAAAGAATTCTGCAACCTTGCACATTAAAAGCCTCATTTTCTTCCCTTCGAGGTTGTGTCCTTAAGCACCTCTGGCCTGCTCCCTGTATGAAAGCCTGCTGCTGATGAGCACTGAGTTTCCAGCTATGACTTGGAGGATCAGTCAGGACATAGAAGTAAATCATCATCTGTTTTTTAATTTCTTCCATCAGTTACACAGCGGCAGTCCTCAGGTTCAGGAGCCCCGAGCTCCATCACAGCAGTCGGGACATTTTTATTTTACTGTCGATAAAAGTCTAAAGTCAAAAAATCTTTTTCTTGTCAAGTTTGTCATTCTCTCAATATTTAAATTTATTGGTGTTTATTAAAATAAAAAATGCCAAAATGATAACTAAAACACTAAAATGGGTGTATATAAAGTTTTATATGTGTTTGTGTGTGTGTGTGTGTGTGTGTGTGTGTGTGTGTGTGTGTTACTACCTAAAAATAAAATGGCTATAAGTATTCTGGTAACAATGGAAGTGAATTTCGTTGTGTTGTAAATATTCATCACCACTCCAAATGACAGTTGAAAGATGGCGACCTTTGTGCCATGTGGTCCTAAAAACATGGCCCCGGGTTGATATGAAAGCTTCCTTTACCAGCAGAGGGAATGATACGACTGGCACCAACATATGCACACATGAAGGAGCCCCACACTGCAGCTGGTGCTCCATGAAGGCACCAAAGGCATCATCTCAAATGTTTCAGCTGTCTAAAAATATGGAAAAAGATAAAGTGGACTTTATTTAACAGCTGTTAGAATCTGCCTTTATGTTTGTTTTATTGCTGCGTGTCTTATTGTCAGAGATGAGGAAACCTAAACAGAAGGATATTTGCACTGATCATAAAACCCGGGGATGGTGATTAAATGTGCTCAGCAGGCTTCTCTTCGCGCGTTTCCTCTCTGTGATGTCATGCGTGCGTGGCCTCCGTGGTAAAAGCTGACATGTCATTTCCAGCTGGCTGCACGCGGCCTCCTGACACAGCAGCGTGAGGCAGGTACAGCACACCGTGTCTGTAATCTGTTTCTGTTTCCTGCTGCGAACATCTGCTCTGCTGCACGGCTCTGACCTCAGACCTGCTCACTCTGCCTCGACCCGCGTGTCTGAGGACGGCTTCACACGTGCATGTTCGCAGCAAACATCACGCATGTTTCAGCTGCTCTGTATGAAGCCGCTGTCCCTCTGTCAATATTTAACCGTGTCTGTGTGCAACTCGGACTCACTCATTTCAATATTTAATAAGCAGCTCGTTAACGGCGCACAGCTGTATGTTCTCTGCATGTTTGACCTCCATCTGTGTATGTACAACATTATAAAGAACTGTTTTTTCTTTTCTTATGGGACGCCATGTTTACCACAGGAAACTCAGACTTAGTTGTGTCAGCAGCCTCGAGTAGACATTAGAGAAACGGAAACTTTTGGTGCTTTATTTCTTTTTAGCCCTGGAGGTTTGTGGTTGGTGAACACTTGCTCCATGATTCCCCATCAGAGACCAGACCAAACATGAAACAGTCACAAAAATCTGCTTGTTGGTGCACGTGGACACGAGTTGTTTAATTTTTCATTACAGTCACGCCAACTTTGAAGGTGATAAATTTCAGCTGGAGGAATATTTGGTCTCTGCACCGTGCATGTTTTGGAAAGTCCTCCGAGGGGACGCAGCTCTCTGGTTGAATCCCCAACTCCACCAGTCCACGTGCAGAAGTGTCTTTGGACAGGAAACTGAACCCCAGGCTTGTGTTCGCATTCACACTGGTTAAAGCAGCTTGTAGCGTTTTAAATGGTCAGTAAGAAGAAAAATGTTGAATTTCAACCCAAATCTTTTTGAACACAGTCTGAGTATTTTTACTGCCTAAAACTGACCCAACGATTGATTGGAAATGGAACTTTAGTATGAAAGTAATACTAAAGACAGTGTAAAATGACTGGCTCCGTGTGGTCTCAGGTGTGAGGGCCAATCTGACTCATACCTCTAGCGACCCCTTCAACCTCCAAGTTCTGACTTTTTCCATCCTTTAAAAATGAAAACACTTCAGTTTGTGTACATGGACACAAATCAGTGTTCATGAGTCTTTCTGCCTCAAGGCTGTTCTGGAAATGTCTCGATGAAAGTTGATTCTGTTCATCTGGATGTGGCGTTTTCTGGGAGGACACATCGTCCTGTTGTCACATGGGTCACTAGGAGTTTATTGCAGAAACATCAGTGTGCAGTGTGTTGGTTGAACGGTTTGAAAAAGCTTGCCCACCAGCCTTCAAAGACAGAAGTTTATCATATGTGGATGATTACACGTGATTTTTCTTGGGTTGTTTTAATCACCGGTCGGAAAACAGAATCTGGTTTTTAACCTTCTGCAGCTGACAGGAAACGGGTGAAACTGCTGAAGCCTGGAATCAGAAAACATGCAGTCATTTTGTGTGTTTAAATGTGTGTTATCACTAATGTTTGCACATGTTTAATGTCATAAAATGCAGCTGAAGGCAGAGCACACAAAGATCCACACGGGTGTAAGTCACAGTCTCCAGGCTGATAAACCTGCAGCTTCCACCACCCCTTCAGGTTTCTAACATGGACACTGCGGGTCTCTAAAACTGTACCGTTACCTCAGAGGACAGCTCTGCTGCAGAACATGTTTGTGTAATGATGAAATCTGACAAAATGGTATCATGTGACACCCCAGGATAAGAACTCGTTGGAGAGTACGAACACGACTGCTTAGACTCTCATTTAATGACCAGATGATACAAAAGGATGCTGCAAACACCTTTCAGTTTTCTTATTTTGTTCGTATGACTAAGGTTTGTCTTCCAAAAGCAGCTACAGAAACCTGCTGTGTTTTTGTGCTGTAAGTCACTAAATGAAACCTGGTTTTCTCATCATGTCCATCGAGGCTAACGACTGCCTTCTTAGTAAATCTTTGAAGCTCCAGCATACAAATAAATGAAGAGAGATACTTAACAGATATTTAGAGTAATATTCTAATCACTACGAGTTTCCATTTCAGTGAGCGTTTCAGTGCATGTCCCTGATACACACCTAACAGGGACGTGCTCTACAGAAACATGTTCATATTAAAACACAGTCCCACAGTAAGCAGGTGAAGATCTCCTGCTCTTACGTTCCAGATCAGGTTCAGCCTCCCACAGAGACCTCATCAGAGAGACACCCAAAGAGTCCCGAACAGAAATCTGTAACAGCAAAGATGGTGGCAGAGGTTTAACATCCAGCTGAAAAGGGCTTTTTAAACTTTCCTTTCAAGCAAAAAAGAAACTTGTTAAAAAAATGTTAAAGTTATTTTAGATAATGTTATAAAATAACTGAAGCCTTTCAAGATGGCTGCAAAGTGGTGACGCTTGTTTCTAGAAGGTCTTTGGCTCCTACAGAAGGGTTTGACAAATTTCCAATGAAGAACCAGAAATTTTAGAGAGTTTAGGTTTTCATTTCTTTATCTCCATCCACACAAAAAAAGGAGGCGGAGCTTCCACTGCACTGGGTGCCGCCCCTCTGCAGGCTTCCTGAAGTTAGCCAATCAGAAGAAACTGGACATTTACAGAGAGGACCCTTAAAGAGGCGAGAGCTAAAACGGCCCGTTTCAGACAGAGGATGAACTGAAGACCTGGGCCAAGGTCCAGTATGAGATAAATAAGGATTATTTCATGTAAAGCTGCTGCAGTGGAGGCCAAGAATGAATATTTAGAGCTGGAACTGAGTGGAAAAGGTTGTCTTTAGCTCCTTAACTACAACAACTTTAAGGACAAATTATCTTCTTTTTTATAAACGGGAATATCACACTCCGACCTGGACTGGCAGCTTGCATTTATCTCCTGACGGTGGAGCTGAGGCGCCTCTGCTGGGCCTCTCGGCTCCGGGCGACTCACTGTTCACACTGACTGCCTCCTCCCACCTCCGCCCTCAGATCATTAGTTTTCTCTCCTGCTGTCACCTCTTTGACAGGCGGGACGCGGCGCCGGCACAGAGGCGGTTAAAAAGAGCCGCGGGCCCCTTAAAGGAGATAAATACGCCCGCTGCCCCGCGGACAATAACTGTATTTCTTTTCTCCACATAAATACCTCTGTGAGACAAATCGATACAAGCAGGACCTGATAACTATCTGTCTCTGGGTGCTGGGTGATCGGTGCCAACCTGGGTCTGTAAGTGTGTGTGTGTGCTGCTTCTCCCTTTGGTGCCTATTATGGAGGATTCTTGTTCAGGAACCGCTGTGAGGCACCGCAGACCCCATTGACCCGAACATCCATCTGCAGCATGAAAGTGATTTTGTCTGAGCTCAGCACATGAATGTAAGTCTCTCCTCTTCCTCCTCTGTGTATTCCTCCTCTCTTTAGGTCTCCATCCTCCCTTCATCCTCTCCTCCTTCTATCTTGATGACATTTGATTTTCTGCTTTGATTGTTGGAAGAGAGTCCACCTAATAAAGGAAAGAAAAAAGAGATGAACACATCTGGTTCTTAAAAATTGCTCCAACACGTTAATGGTTTTATATCATTACACCAGTTGATTTCTGCAGGCTGACTGTGGTAAAGGCAGTCTAAAAGTAGGGCTACAGCGCCCTCTGGTAGTTATTATTGTAATGTCGCCCAGGAAAAGAAGAGCCACAACTCCTAGAAGCTTGTGGAGTCTTTAAAAGTCTTCTGCTGGTCCAGAATCAAAACTAAATCGAAACTAAAAGAAAGCAGCCTCTGTAATCCATATGTGTATGAACTGAGACTACCTTCCTAAATAATATGAGAAAAATTAAAATGAAAAAGAAACATTTATTTTGTTATTCCAGAGTCCAGAAATGCCACTTGTATGAGTCAGTTTTTACTGTTTAACCCTGAATGAACACAGAACTGCTGCTGGGTTTCCGGTCTGAGCGTCTCCTGCGCTTAATGAGGCTCTCAGCTTTTTAATGAGCCCCCCAAAACTCTTTGGGTGTCATTCTTGGTCTCTCCAGCTTTTTAGCAGCTCTATTCATGTGCAGCACGTCTTTAAGCTCAGTTTTTAAAAAGTGTAACTGCAGCCCGTGGGCTCACGGGGTCCCGGACACCAAATATCTGAACCTGTCAGAAAAGAATTGCTCTCAGACCGACTACGATTTGAGTGTGGACGCGAAGCTCAGGATCAGGACAGGATCACAGTGAGTAATCCAAAGCATGAGATGTGGATGGATCACCTCAGATGTTCTCTTGGCTGAAGTTTGGTATTTGTTCAGCATCTTTGAAATGAAAACTCTGTACTATGAAGACATCATCCGTCAGGCTGAGAGGTCACATGAAGGTGGTGATCAACTCGATAAATCAAGACAGGGTTTATACCAGATTTTTTTTTTTTATTCCATTAAATCAAAGTGTTGCTTAGATTCAATTCAGTTCAATTCAATTTTATTTATATAGCACCAAATCACAACAGCAGTCGCCTCAAAGTGCTTTATATTTTAGGGTAAAGACCCTACAATATTAATTGACAGAAAACCCCAACAGTCAGACGACCCCCTATGAGCAAGCACTTGGCAACAGTGGGAAGGAAAAACTCCCTTTTAACAGGAAGAAACCCCTGGCAGAACCAGGCTCAGGGAGGGGCAGCCATCTGCTGCGATCAGTTGGGGGTTTTACACTGTTTTCTTACAGTTTGTAAAACTGTGCCTGTCATATTTTTTTTCAGCTGCAAACCAGGTGATGTTAAAATATCAGAGCAGGTAAGAAAAAAATAAAACCATTCAATTCAAATGGGCTGAGTTGCAAGTTTATATAAGGCTTGGGTGTTCTTAGGTGTTAGGATCATATGGCTGCTTTAAGTCTGATGGAAAAGTGAAACTGGGGAAATTTCACTGCAGTTCTGCTGGCTCCAGCAGTGAGTCTGTCCCCGCAGACTCCCAGTTAAAACATCCAGCTTTACAGCATTAGAAAGCATGCTTACAGCCCAGTACAAAAAGGATTTTGGCATCTATGGATAGTTTCACTCCTCATAACAGCTCTGAGTGGGGTGGCCTGTTTTTAGTCTCACCTCTGCTCAGGTTGGTATTTCTCCCTTCTTGTCTTTTGTTGGCTTCTTGCTGTTTGGATTTATCCTGTTTCCTTTTCAGATTTCCCCTCCTTCACTGCGCAGCGTCTTATGATGTTTTTCAGTAGACATTAAAGTGACTTTTTCTGTGACTGCCTTTGAATTCGTTTTTGTCTGTTTCTGTTTTTCCTTTGAACTTTATCAGCGGCGTGATTTTTTTGTCTTTGTTTGTTTCCCCTCAAAAATGATCAATAAAAACTTAAATGACAGAAATCTTCATGAACAGACTTCTCTGTGTCCTTCACTTCACTTCACCTCCCTCCCTCACCTCTCCTGGTCTCTTTATCTCCTGCAGACTGTCCTTGGCCTGTAGTTGAATCTTCTCTGAAAAGCAGCTTTGTCTCCGGCCGCCTTCCCTCTTTCTCTCCCCCCTCGGCATTGATCCACAGAGGCGGTCCCATTACAGCGTCTGCAGCACAGGGAGAGGAGGGCGAAGGTGGAGGACGAGCGAGACAAGACAGATTGATGGGGAGAGAAATAAGAAAAGGAGATGTGGAAAAATGAGAGCAGGAGGGACGCTGCAGAGGAGGGTGGGGGGAGAAAAACCTTTAAAATGTAAATCCTTTCCACAGCTGAAGGAAAAACAGTCCAGGTTTTATGTGATCTGCAGGGTCTTCCTGCCTTTAATACCTGTTTGTTGGCTGCATGATGCACCTTGACTGTCTGCCAGTGGCGGCCAGTCCTGTCGATGCCAATTCCTCAAGATGCTGCAATGTCAACAGCTGAGGAGGGCGCAAGAAAAACGGGCCAGAAGAGCCTCTCTGAGGGTTCACCTTCAGTTTTGTTGGGTAAAAATGAAGCAGCTTTGGCACACAGAGAGGTTCAATATTTGACTTGGAAAATGTTCAGAAACAGGAGATCAACACTGCAATGGCTTTTATTTTGAAAGAGGAGTCTTTAATCTGCCCTGCAGCTTTTTTCTGGAGCTCTGAGCAGGCCTGGTACACCAGAAATTAAAAAAAAGTGTCTGATTTGCCAGCAGCAACCAAAACCCCAGGAAACTTCTTTAAAATAAAATTTGGGCACATCGTATGGATTAGTGAAACCCCTCTGAGGCTGAAAAATGAAGGTGCACTGAAATGAGGCACAGTGCAGGAATAGATTGCCACCTTTCCTTGTACATATAATCTCACACCGTCATGAAATCACAGCATTTATTGAAAGTCACTATTGAGAGTATCCTAACAGTATAATCCCTAACGCTAAACTTTGAAAATATGAGATCTTTGGCTTTTGTAAATTGTTGTCCCAGCTCGGGGGACAAAATGAAATCATTGTTATCATTCATTTTCCTGCACTTCTGTCTTCCTGCTGCATCTCGTTCACTGCAGTAACGCGCCAAAACCTGCAGTTCCTCTAACGTCCACCAGAGGCTCCAGCAGTGAGTCAGTCCCCATAGACTCCCATGTTAAAATGTCCAACTTTACAGCAGAAATAAACATGTTTACAGCCTGATACAAAAACTGTTTGGTCCCTGTAGCTAATTTCCCCCTTCATAACACCTGTTTATAACTCACCTGTTTAAATTGGATTAAGACTTAAAGTTTGCATTATTAGGGGTGTGGCCTCTTTGACTGACAAGTGGATGGTGACACAGGTGGCTGTAGCTGCTAGCTGTCTGCTAGGCTTCACCTCAGCTCATTGGAGTCCCTGAACTGGACCTCTGGACCGTGTTTGTGCTGTTGGAGCCTTTTGGAGCGTTTGGAATGAAAGCACCGAGGCAGTTCATGCTGTGTGTCTGAAGGTCTTTGGGCTGTGTCTCTAATGTGGCTCTAATCACAATGATGAGACAAACAGCTGTCTTCTCCCGGCTGCTTCACTTCAGGAAGCTGTCTCTTATTTTATAGGGCTCTGCTGACTGAGAGCTGACACACATTTCTACATACAGCTTAAACACAAAAAAGAAGACTAGAGGAAGAAATTCAGACTATCCTCCCCTGGTGTGCGTTTCATTCGCTCCTGAAAAAGCGAGTAAATGGAGTTTCGGTGCAGCAGCAGGCTGTGATGTCGTTTGAGCTGAAATGACACTGCGGTTCGTCGTCACTGCTTCAGGCTGTATTTTCTGAATGTCAGCGGCACAGTTTGATGTCACTCTCAAAATGCTAGTTTCACACCTCAGGAGGCTGCGTGGTAAATACCGTGACCCAATCAACCTTCAGCTGCATTTGGCAGAGTGCTGGAGGAGAGCGATTTCAGCTAATTTCAGTTTAAATGATCAGCAGCCGAATAAAACCCTTCAACTGAAGGCTGCAGATTTCTGAGGAGCAACAGGAGGCTCTAAACTGCAGGCACTTTACAGGGAGGCAAATATAAAGAGGTGGAAATGTAAAAATGACAGATTGAAGCTAACGCTGACAACCTGAAAAACCGGCCTGTATTTACAGCATTTCAGCACACAGGTGAGAGGACTGAAGGTTGGAGTTCACTTCCATTGACAGACAAATTCAGGCTTTTTTTTCCTGATTTAGGATTCAGGTAAAAACCTTTATCACTAACCTGTCCACATACACCCTGAGGATGGATTTTAATTTTTGGTGCAACGATTAATTAAGGATTCTAGCTGCTCAGCAGTCCTGGGTCTTCTTTGTCTTATTTTTCTTTTCATGATACTTTCAGTTGGTGAAAGGTCTGGACTGCAGGCAGACCAGTTCAGCACCTGGACTCTTCTACTACGAAGCCATGCTGCTGTAAAAGATGCAGTATGTGGTTTAACATTGTCTTGCTGAAATATGTAAGACCTTCCCTGAAAAAGACATCATCTGGATGGGAGCAGATGTTGCTCTAAAACCTGTATATACCTTTCAGCACAGATGGAGCCTTTCCAGATGTGCCAGCTGCCAGTTCCATAGACACTAATGCCCCCCCATACCATCAGAGATGCAGGCTTTGAGCTGAGCACTGATAACAGCAGGATGGTCCCTCTGCTCTTTAGTCCAGAGGACACAGCGTCCACGTTTTCCAAAAAGAATTTCAGATTTTGATTAGTCTGACCACAGTTTTCCAATAAGTCCATTTTAAACGAGCTTTGGTCCAGAGAAGACAGCAGTGTTTCTGGATCATGTTCACATTTGGCTTCTTCTTTGCCTGACAGAGCTTTAACCTGCATGTGTGGATGGCACGGTGAGCTGTGTTCACAGACAGTGATTTCTGGAAGTGTTCCTGAGCCCAAATCACTGCGTTCTGTTTTATTTACATTTTAGACAACATCCCAACCTTTTGTTTTTATAATTTTTGTTTCTGATCTTGTATCAGACTGTTTAAAGCTGAACCTCACAAGATGATGAATGTTCCTTTTTTAAAATAAATGCTGTGACTTGGCTTTAATATCTCTTCTCCAGTACAGGCTGCATCACACAGATTCTTTACTGTGTCTATAAATACATCCTGAGTGTGACTTCCTCCCACAAACCTTTGGAGACATCGTTTTGTTACCGCTCCTCCCCCGAGCGTGCACACATTCATAAACAGCGCCGTACCTTCTTCACCCTGCACTCGCTCCAACCTCCCGTTTTTAAATCTTCATGTATTCATTACGTTGTTTGTAAAAGTCACACCTACATGATGTCACTTAGCTCACAGTGGTTAAAAAAGAAAAAAAGAAAGAAGAGGATTTCCTCCTACACACATGCAGACGTGCCACACTCCCAGAATCCATCTGCTCACATTCAGGTTCTGAAAAACACACGAGGTGAGTCAGTGGGCGGGTGTGTGAAGCTTCCTGATGCATGATGGGATTTACACTAACAAGCACAATCCGTCACTTCACGTATACCGTACAACACATCCATAAGCTTAATGGGTGGATCAGAGCAGCCTTAAAGTGATCGCCTCCAAATATACACAACTTAATGGGAGTTATCGCACAATACGACAGCAGGGAGTCCATTTTCATTTAATAAACCTTTAAAAGCTTCGTGGCTGTCATTTACCCTCCTGCCTCTCTTCTTTTATAGCCACAGAAGCTGTCGACGAGTGTTTTATGAAGATGTACGAGTGTCATAAAAATGTGTTTAGGTTTTCTCGTTGCTCTTATTGCCTTTCATGATTGTAATGGCGCCTGTGAAACACTGCTGCGATGTTGTCTATAAAACAGACATTAGCCAAGTCAATACCGAGCGTCCCCACACTGCAAACGTGCACACACACAACCCTCACATGGGCGGGGCACTCGTGGTGCTTTCATGCTCCCATTATCTGTTTGTACAATTATGTCCCTCTCACACTCAGAAATCTGAATTGGGATATGTGAAATACCAAACTAAAACATCAAATTATGCATTACATCTGCTCTCAGAGTCACATTTCAACTGAGACTGAAGGGAATCTGTGTCTTCACTAAATATATTACATTTCTAAGGTGATTAAAATGCATTCAGTTAGTCATATTAGAGTCAGTTTACATGTCCACAAAGCAGACACTTACCTGCTCTGAGGAGTTGTTCAACCCTCAAAGGCAGGCGTTGATCTTTTTAAAATGCTACACACACCTGTACACTATATGAGGCAAACTAAGACACATTAAAATCATGTTGCTCTTTCATAGACAGAAATCTTTGGGATGAATCTGGCATGTCAGTCTGATGCATTTCATGTATCTTATGTTGTGCGAAATGCTGTAACTTCTCACAGAATGACACCTACCAAACCCAGCACAGTCCTCACTGATCATGGCTAATGCTGCCTGGTCGCTTCACAAAGCTGCAGTGTTCTGCAGTCAAGTGTGGATGGACTGATATGGACCATGAAAAACCATAGACTGTATATAAAAGTCACCATTTGGTTTCTGGACTCCACATTTTGAAGCCTCAACATGTTGTTTTTTTGGAGCCAGAAGTGACCATGTTTGCTATATTATCAAGGCTACCTAGCCTGGTTATCAGTCTGCATCCACAGACTGCACGGGAGCATCACACAGACACAGATACCTGCTAATCAGTGCTCAGTAACATCCAATCAAATCCTAGAATTTCACTGAGCACCAAAACTGGAGCTCAGACTTCTTGGACGGTCTGTTAGTCCAATTAACCGCACAGCAGCCATATTATTGGTCAGATAACTGCTGCTCCAAAAGGCTCCAACAGCACAAACACGGTCCAGAGGTCCAGTTCAGGGACTCCAATTAGCTGAGGTGAAGCCTAGCAGACAGCTAGCAGCTACAGCCACCTGTCTCGCCATCCACCTGTCAGTCAAAGAGGCCACGCCCCTAATAATGCAAACTTTAAGCCTTAATCCAGTTTAAACAGGTGAGTTATAAACAGGTGTTATGAAGGAGGAAATTAGCTACAGGGACCAAAGAGTTTTTGTATCAGGCTGTAAACATGTTTATTTCTGCTGTAAAGTTGGACATTTTAACATGGGAGTCTATGGGGACTGACTCACTGCTGGAGCCTCTGGTGGACGTTAGAGGAACTGCAGGTTTAAATATTT
>VUQI01063394.1:0-11011 GCA_015106735.1 Paratilapia polleni | reverse complement strand
TTAAGGACCTTCTATGTCCCTTCCCTGTCTCCCTGTCCAGCTCTCCTAGAGTAATTGCCTGTCTCTTGAAATCTCCTCCATGTTCTTGAGACTGTCCTGGAAGACACAGCAAACCTTTTGGCAATGGCACATATTGATGTGCCATCCTGGAGGAGCTGGACTACATATGCAACCTCTGTAGGGTCCAGGTATCATCTCATGCTACCAGTAGTGACACTGACCCGAGCCAAATGCAAAACTAGTGAAAAATCAGTCAGTAAAGATGAGGAGGGTTTTACAGCGCCTCTGCCTGTAAAACCATTCCTGTTGTGGGGGCCATCACATTGTTGCCCCACCTGTTGTTAATTTCATTAACACCAAAGCAGCTGAAACGGATTAACAACCCCCTCTGCTACTTAACCAACCAGATCAATATCCCAGAAGTTTAATTGACTTGATGCTATACTCTGATTAAAAAGTGTTCCTTTAATTTTTTTGAGCAGTGTAGAAAAAATATAAAGCATTTGCCTCACCAAACAATCAGCCAGTTAACGGTCCTGGAAGATTCAAAGCCTCCCTTGTATCTGCTGCATATTCATTTGCGGCCCTACAATGTTTACTAAGGGAAATAGATTTCACCATTTAGTTGCTCTGGTTTTCTCCTATGTGGGGCTGCAGAGTCTGTACAGACCTTTAATGAGAGCTATTCAAATGTACCAGGAAATAGGGTCGGTAAAAGTAGGCCAAAAAACCAAAACAATGGGCTGAAAGATACTACAATGCGAAACTGCACAGGGTCGTATGATAATCAGAGATAGACTGAAATAAGATTTTATACCAGAATTTTAATTCTACCATAGTCAGCCTGTTCATAGTAATTTGTTGATGTAACAGGTACCAGACTATGTTAATCTGGGAGGAAAGTAATACAGATTCCAAAAACAAATAGCCTATCTGAATTCAGAGTTTTAATGATATGCTATCTTTACAGGTGCAACTGCAAAACCTCTTTTTCATCATTTCTCTTTCTTTTCATTTCTTCTCGTTTCTCTAACTGTAGCAAGGGCCTTCTCTTATTTTGTCTCTTTCTCCCTCACTTTCCACATTTTCTCTTATTCAGATCACCCATTTTGGTTGGAGTCCTGTCAATATGTTTCCTGTAGAGAAGCAGGTAGTTGTGTGCCTTGTGGAGGCTATGTGCGCTGCTATGAGACCAAGAGAATCACGTCTGATTCATGGATTCTGAGAGGTCTGTCACCTAATTTCTTAATTTCACATATAGTCATTTTGACAATGATGATGTAGAAATATTTACCTTATATATACTTTTATTTACCTTTATATTTATTTTACCTTAACATTTACCTTTCCACAGCCTTATTTTAACACTTTATATTTGGTGGTTGGTTCTCTCCAAGCTCTTCAAGAATGTACTGAGTAGTAAAATTGAAAAATGTAAATTGAAACAGTAGCATGCAAAAAAAAATAAACTGTAGTATGGTTCAACATGACTGAATATAGCATTTTCATTGATAATTTACCTTAAATCATAAACATGGCAGATTTTAAGGTTTCTGCTCACTGACCCAAGATAAGAGATTAACTTTTATCAGTTTTGACCCTTGTGCAAAGGCAGCATGCGTATCACCTAGACAAACACTGTGGAGGTTGTCAGATGCAGATGCATGGGAAAAAAATCTTTTATTTGTTTATGTTCTTTAAAATGTCACTCCTTTCCCCTCAAACCTATTAACTGGGGTTACAATGGAACTCAATTCTTATCTGCGGCACCCCTCATGAATGCATCAAAGCTTCAGTGCATTCACTGAATAACAATGAGATTTTTTTACTGGGAGAAAATATTTCATTCAGATCTATGGGGAGAGATAAACAAGTGAATATTATACACACAATAATGCCTTGAGGGATGATTAGTTGCAGCCTATAACACAGGATAAGCCTTGTGGGCTGTAAGAAACCTCAAGGATGCTTTAATGTACTACTGTTTACATGTTATGGTGAGTCAAATCAAATGTCCCTAAAGCTATACTCACAGATGACAATACAATTTGCTATTAAATGTTTTGGGATTGTAGCTGTCAGAGAAAATGTGGCAATTCAAGAGAAACAATTTTACATTCAAGGGTAATGTTAGGTCATATTGTCACTCTTGTAGCCTTGCTTTGATTTGCTACTGAGGAAATAATGCCAACACAGTCCACATAAACTGTTTCATAAATGCCCTAACACTCATCTTTATTAGAGTGATTACTGTTTTATTAATATGAATCTATTATAGTCTAATGAACACAGATAAAACTGCTTCCACAATTAATCCTCTGACCAAATTGGTTCAGATAAGCACAGCCCAAAGCCACAATTATTCGAGGTTTATGTAATTTCCTCTTGCGGGCCTAGTGTCCATTAGCCTGTATTTCACACAAAATATAAGTTCAATACTTCATATTAAACTTAAAAAAAAAAAATATCACATATACAGACAACATTACATGATGCAAAAGAGATTCTATCCATACATAAATTTCCATGTTTTTCCACTCTTCAAAGGTTTTCACATACTTCTTAAATCTATCTTTATATAAGATCATCTGCCTATACCCAGATTAGAGTTTCCTGCTCTTCGTTCTGAAAATTGTGGAGCAAAGCAAACATATTTATATCCTTCACCAACAACCATATCAGAGCCATGTAGCAAGCAACACTGATGTTTCAAACGGACCTCTGACATACTCTGTCTTTTTCTGTTTTTCACTACCTGTACTCTGCATGTCCTGCTGCCTCTGATTGCTAATTTCTTGTCTAATTGTCAGCATTGCTTCATCCACACAACTGCAAGACAGATTACAGCTTCTCACTCCATCCACAAAATCTCAGACAAACTGCTGTTCATTAGTGTTTGGCAGACATCTGGCTGTGGTAACCATGTTTACAGACCTTCAAAAAGAATGAATCCCAAGTTGTTGGTTTTTTTTTTTGGTTTTTTTTCTTAACTAATATTCACCGTTTCTCAGTTAAATCCATTGCGTTGCTTGCTTGCTTTGCACAGTTGTGCCCTTTCACAATCAAAGGTCACTGAACAAAAGATTAGCATGAAAATATCAGAATTAGTTTATGTAATACTGTCATGGTCCTGGGTTTTGACCCAGCGTTTTGAGTTTAGACTTTGAATTTCTATCATTGTTTAATATTTTCTGGTTGGGGCTTATTTTGATTTATGGGGTTTTGAGTTTTGTATCCTTTAACTTTCAGCAATTATTTCCTGGTTGGTTTCCTTATGTTCATATTCTCTGGTCATTTTGAGTTTTGTATTATAGTTTATTCTCTCCTCATGTAATTTGTTATTGTTGCTCATTGTTCATAGTTTATTCTCTGAGTTTTAGTTTTCCCTCCCTCCCGTGTTCCCCATGTCTGTCAAGTCTTTGTCTCTATGTTAGGTGTTTCTCTGTTTAGTTGCTTGCTGTTTTATTTTGATAGTCTCTTGTCTCGCATGCATTGTATTTAGTTTTGCTTCCCCTGTCTTGTTACTCTTGATTAGTTTCAGCTGTGTCTTGTTTTCCCCACCTGTTTCCCATCTCGCTGATTACCTCTTGTGTATTTAAGCCTTCAGTCTGCTTGGGATCCTTGTTGCATTGTACTGTTTGCTTTCTGTTAGTCTGCCTACATGTTGTGCCCCTGTTTGGCTCTTTGGACTTTGAGTTACTGCTGCTTGTTGGATTCCCTGCCTTGCCTTAATAAAGGTTCGTCTTTTGTTTGTACTCTGAGCTACGAGTCTGCATTTGGGTCCTTATCCTGCACATCATCATGATAAATACAGCCAACCAGTAATAACAATACATTCTTCCTGTACTTCACACATTGAAATAACCTGTGAACTGTGATGGATCATGAGCCAGATGAGCTACTACATCATTGATGATCTTGTTTTCTTTGTTTTGCATGAGTTTTGAGATGCCTTTCTCCGAGATTCCTGACAGGCTCTTCATGGTATTCACAGCTTTTGTAATTTCTGTACAATATGCCTATATGAGGGTGGCATAATATTCAGTGATGGTGTGTATAACTGTTAAAGGTTCTACATACAAGACTTTGAACATTATTACAGCAGAGAATGATGTCTCCCTCTGTTTATTCCCTGTTAAGTGTTTTGTGGCTGGCACAGCCATCCGTGCGTATTAGATTGAGTCCCTCCCTTTGAAACTCATGGCCCTCTCCATGTTTATAATGAGATGAGACTAAAAGTGAAAGTAAAAGTGAGATTGCAGAGTGCAATCTGCAGCTTTGGGCTCAAAATATTTTATTTATGCTGTCTAAATTACGTGCACTTAATTTCTGCTCAGTGTGAGAGTCGACAGCTATTTTGCTATGCTCCTCTGCTTTCCATTTCACCATGTGTGTCTGTCTGCTCCACAAAGTAGAGAAACATGAGCAGAGGAAACACACACACACTCTAAGCACCTTTGCCCCATGAGGAGCATAGGCCACTGATGACTCCCCACCAGCGCTCTCGGCTCTGGGCAATCTTCTCCAAATCTATCCAGGAGTGTCCGTTTCTCTACATTTCTGCCTTGGCATCTCTGTGCCATGTGTTCCTGGGCCTTCCCCTCTTCCTCTTTCCCTGTGGATTCCAGGTCAGGGCCTGTCTAGTGATATTATCGGTAGACCTCCTGAGGGTGAGACCAATCCCGCTCCACTTTCTTCTCGGGATTTGTATGGCTATTGGTTCCTGGTTTGTTCTTGTCCACAGCTCCCCGTAATCTTCTCTGGCCACTGGACAGGGACGATTTTTCACTGGCAGCTGTTGATGAATGTCTTTAGCTTGCAGAGTGTTGTCTTTGTCCTTCTCCATGTTTCAGAACCATAGAGGGGTTTAGCTTTCACACTGGTGTTAAATATCCTCAGCTTGGTGAATGTTCTGATCTCTCTCGAGGTCAAAACATTCTTGAGAATCAGGAAAGCAGTTTATGCTTTGCCTGTTCTTACCATCACATCTGCATCTGTTCCAACCTGTGTGCCCACCACGCTCCCTAGATAGGTAAAGGAGTGGACCTCTTTAGTGGGTGTCCTGCTACTGTGATGGGGCTGTTGATAACTTTAAACACTCAAGTGTTTAAAGTTATCTCAAGTTTCACAATAAACTTTATTAAACACTGGAATATTACATAGATTAGCACTAAAAGAGACTTTATTTTAGTCCTCATATAATACCTCATATATTCTAGAAGTATTGTATTTTATCTCACAACGTATTTGGTGATATGAGTATGAGTGACCAATATATTAAGGTTTGAGTATCCACCTAACCTGAATATTATTATAAGTGTATTAGGTGCACTGTGTTATCGCGAAAGGTTTCTTTCATGTCGAAAGTTTTTCTTTGAACATAGAGGATGACGGATTGCACCTGGGCCTGATGCATGAGTGGTGGATAGCACTTAGGCTTGATAAAAGGCTGGAGGATAACTAATTGGAGACTACAAGTCAGAGTGACCCACTGATGGTAGTAAACAAGGAGATAACTGGAAAATACTGGATTTTCCAAACACCTGCCAGGGTAGACCAAGGAGTGGAAATTTATAGTATGGGTGGGCTTAGTAGACCCCTCTCAATAAATTGAGAGCCACTGAGGGCCTGGTGTGCATCTGTCTTCAATTGAGTCTTTGTCTATTGTCTATTTTGTCGATGCATTTTTGAGATTATTGAAATTGTTTTTCAGTAAAATATCTTCTGCAATTTGAAGTTTCATCTCCCGTGTTTTTGGGGTTTTTTTGCATATTTTTGACTAAAGTAGCAACAGTTTGAGAGTTTAGTTTAGAGAGTAAAACTCTGGTCTCGAGCTCCAGTTTTTGTCTCGATACTTGCTGATGTTGATGCCAGATGTGTGGTTTTGTCCTGCATCTGGGGCTTGACTGTGGGCCAGGAGTGCCAGGTCATCAGCAAAGTCAAGATCATGAAGTCGTGTATGTATGCTGTATTAAGCAGACAATCTTGTCAAGGATACCATAGTGGTATCCTTGAAAGGATTCTGATAGTCGATGAAACTGAGAGAGAGTGGGGAATTCCACTCGAGAGACTGCTCAGTAATGATGATGATAGTGTGGCAATGTGGTCAGTACATGACCTATCCTGTCATGGAGCTTGGACTCAACTGCTGCTTCCATTCTGTCCAGAAGAATTCTTACCAGGAACAGACATCAGCATGATTCTCCTGTTGTTCTTGTGGTCACATAAGTCTCTCTTCTTGGGCAACTTGATGATGAGGCCTTTTTTCCAGTCCTCAGGAAGGTCACCCTCCTCCCAGATCTTCTCAAAGAGGCTGTAGAGAATTTCTGTGTATCTGTCTAGATCTGCTTTTACACCCTCTGCTGGTATATTGTCTGGGTCATTTGCCTTCCAATTCTTCGGCTTTTTGATGGCTTTCCTGATCTCCGTTCTGGTGGGTGACTCTAGGTGACTCTGAATATGTAATGTCGAGAGGGTCTTCAGGTGCTGGTTGGTTCAGCAGCTCAGAGGAGTGCTCAGTCCATCTGTTAAGTTGTTCCTGGACTGTGGTGAGATGCTTTTCTTGTTTGGCCTTGACTGGCTAGTCTGTTTGTTGACATCTTCCGGCCAACTTCCCGTTGATATCATATAGGGCTTTCATGTTCTTCTGCATTGCAGCATCTTCTGCCTGTCTTGCCAGGTTTTCACTATAGTCTGTCTTTCCACTCTTATGCTCCTTTTCACCTCTTTGTGGGCTTCGCTGTGCTCTTGCTGAACTTCGGCCTTCACTGCTTGGGTCCGACTATCATTCAGGACTGCCTTCTTTTCTTTTCTTATCTGGATTTTCTCCAGGGTGGCGGGTGTAATTCATGCTTTGTGCTGTGTGGTCTTCTTGCTTGCAACTTCTTCACAGACAACAATCCACATCTGCATGGCATGCTCCTATTTTGGCTCTAGGTCTCTGCCATTGTTAGGACAATAACTGTATGAGGACCAGAGGTTGAGCTGGTACCTGTTTGCTGTCCCTTTGTTCTTCAGAAAGTCCACATTGTAGTGTCGTCTGGGGTTACTCTGTACAGTCTTGTCAGGTGGAGCTTGAGTGTGGCCATCACCAGGTGGTGGTCCATGGATGCATCTTCACCTCTGTTCACTCTCACATCCTGAAGCGAGCTTCTGAACTTCCTCCCAGTGCACAAGTGGCCAATCTGGTTTTCTGTGACATGGTCAGGGGACTGCGAATTTGCCCTGTGGATGTCATTGTGTAGGAAAATGCTGCTGCTAATGACCAGGTTGTTCAGACACACACGCACACACACTGAAATGGAGAGGAGAGCAGCAAAAAGCAGTAGAACAGTAGAGACTCACATATATAACTTGGCTGATAGCAAATCACAGGGATTCAGAATATTTTAAAATGCTAACATGTTGTTGTGTACATGACCTTTCTGAATGTAAATTAAATATATGTAAATTAAATGACTCTGTATACAGCATTTGTAAGTACATTCACTTTAAACTATATTTTCGTTTTGTTCAGAAGTATCTATGAAAAATATGTTTTAATATAGGACGTTACTGAACTACAGAGCTGGAACTACAGTTTTACAGTTCATTTGCTGCCAGATTTAAAGGCCAATATTCAAATAACTGTAACATGACTCAGCTGTCTGACAGTTTGAAATCCATTGCACTTGTACACATGGCTGCCCCAGTAATGCCTCATTAACATGTCGGCATTACACGTGACCTTCAGCCAGAAACTGGCTGACAATAATGGAGTGATATTGTCATTGAGCTCCTCCTAACCCCTAACTTTATGAAACAATTCATATTACAGTCCAACAAATTGTTTGTAGCACATTTTTGTCGGATTACACGCACATTTCATCAGTGGCCTGAATTTTAACTTATGTATCTCAGTTGACTCTGCTGACATTTAATCAAATAATTGATTGATTGGTAACAGAACTGGTGGTAAAGAATGAGGTAGTCATGATAAATACATATAAATTAACCTTTAAAAAAAAGTAAGGATGACCAAACAGAATCTAAAATCTGAAGTTAGATCTGCATCTCTTATAACTGTCCATTGTCTTACACTGCACTGTAACTAATGCTGCATTTTAAAACACAGACATTCTTGGACCACACAGTGAGGCCATGTAAAAATGTTTGTACTAACTAGTTATACTCTGTAAATCAAATACACTGTATCATATCTCAGTTTGTTTCAGTACAAGTTACTAAAATCATCTGCTATGGATTTGTTGTGTTTGAATTAGGCCTAAATTCTGATCTAATCTGGAAATCAGTGAAATCATGAGAAAGAACATTAGAGAATAAAACATCACTGGCAATTTCCCCATATTCCATCTCATTATATTTTGATATTTTATACATCCTATTTTATTGATGTTTAGATATTTTTCTTACTTATTCTTAGCCATGTGTATGATTGCAGAATCAATGGCATCATTAAGGGGCTTAAGAGCTTCTAGATCTGAAGTAAAAGTAAATGTAAATAAAGATGGATTTTTAAATGATGTAGGCTCTACCAAACTGAGAGAAGCAATGCAATTCAATAACTCAAACTGTCACTTTCAAATCTTTCAACACTTCAAATCTGAGAAGGCAGGCTGGGAGATCTTTAAGCAATGACAGCTTAAGAAATCAAAAAAAGTAATAAATGTCTGTATGATAGCTGTGGTGTGAAGCTTATCTCCACTAGCCAGCAAAGTCTTTTTATCACTCTTTTTTTTAATTGCCTTGTTGCACAAACCCAGTGAAGCATACTCATACTGTGTGCAAACATGTTGAAAGCAGTACTCCATCCAGAGCCTATCCTTTAAGTACAAAGCCTTTGTACACTTGAAAGGTGGCTGTCATGATGGGAAAAAATTGTCAAAATATCCGTAGAAACTTATCCATCCACTACTGCAGCTTCATCCATATGCTCAGTCTGATCCTGTTTTCACAAAAATCAGTCTGAATGCACAACCTTTATCTCAGTTCTCACAAGGAATCCGGTCAAAGCTCATACAGGAGTGTCCATTGGAGAACTGTGTTTGCCTTCCTTTCTAACATTAGATCTGCTTTCTCATTGCTCACTGACTGGGCATGGCTAAACAACTTGAGGAAAGGTGAATAAGGTGCCCATGGCTTGTCTTGGTCACCCAATTTCATACCAAAATAAGCAAAAACAGATTTCACAAAATCTGTTGTGTTTTGTCGCTGTTTGGATGCAGTGAAGCATCCACAGATATAGCAAAAAATATCTGGATCATGTTTACAATTGCCACTTGTGAAAAAACGTGATGTGATAGAGCAAAATGGATATTATTTTTGGAATCAGCAACCCAAAATTAGCAAAGAATGTAAAGAAAGTAATGTGCTAGCAAATATGATGCAGGGCAGTGTATGCTTTGATATAGCACACTGCAACAGCCAACCTTTTCAGCAATGACCTTCTTTTGGAGGGTGTCAGTGATCATCATCTGGACAACTGTCAAGTCAGCAATCATACCCATGATTGTGGTTGCATGTACTGAACTAGACGGAGAGATACACTGTATTTATACAGTTTGAATAGTAATTTATTCAAACTCGAAATGAAATATTCTAATAAATTGTGATGCTGGATTTCAGATTTTCATGAACTATAAGCCATAATCATCAAAATTTTAAAAAAGGCTTAAAATATTTCACTTTATTTATAATGAATATAGAATATATGGATGTTTACCTTTTCAAATTAAATTACACACTTTTTCCACAATATTCAAATTTTTTGATATGCATTCATAAATCCATGGGCATGCAAACTAGTTAAAAGCATATTTTTGCATTGTTGACATTCTTGGGAATGCATTTATTTTCTTGAAATATTAACTTACAACGAGAAGATGGTTAGCTCAGATTAACATAAAAACAAGGGAAAACAGTGGGACTAGCTCTGTCCAAAAATCCACCTTTCATCAACAGTGTTCACCAGTGTGACACTTTCATTTGGAGGAATTATTTGTTTGACATGCCTAATTTGGGAATTTATGTCATTACTAAGTGGAATACTATTATTGTCTAGATTGACAGCTGTGTTTCATTACACAGCTTTCCAGGAACTAAAGATCAAGATAAATGAAAGTGTTCTCAGAAATAAAATCAGCAGGATAAAGGTCCCTCTAGGCCACTAGTATCCCACCATCAGTCAATTTTATACGCTCCCACCATCTCAAATAAAAGTATAATATCCTTAAATTGAACACATTTTGCAGGGCATACCAGCAAAAACCAGTTCAAATTGAACAAAATTAGAAAGGGTGGTGGTGCAAGTTTGCTTGATGGGTTTCTGTACACCAATAGAGGTGTAACAGCTGCCTTGAAATGGATAAACGAGTTGACACAGAGGGACTCAAGTGAGTGACCTTGAGTTAATACACTTGCAGCAGTGAGAAGCAGACTTTGCTGTAGGAGTACCACAACAGAGAACAGGTCACATACTTCTGTTTACTTTCATCATAAGCAAGAAATCCTTGTTTAACTAAACATCCTAAACAACATATTGTACAAGGCACAATTAAACAACCAAAGTAAACTCACGTCATGACCATTTACAATACTCTAATTTACTCAACTGAGTTACTGTCAGTGACAGTTTTGACAAGTCCAGTGCTGCTTCACTGCAGATTTGTTATCAATCTGACCATGCAGTGATGTTAGAGAAGCAGAAAGTGCTTATATTGCAAGCAGAATATCAAACGCAAAACCTTAGTAGTTTTTAATCACTGATGTATGTATGCATGTATAAATATGGCATGTAGAGCAGCGATATTTCCATTTATTTCTATTGTGCCTTGTTGCGTCATTTATAAATTTGCTATTATATGACTGAGAAGTCAACCACTAAAATGCCTACTCAACATTAAAACCAATGACAATACCAGCAAAATTCTCTTCAGACAAATACTCACTATAATTGGATACTGGGTAGTCTCAGTTGGAAGTTTTTTTTTTTTTTTTTTATTATTTGTTTCAA
>VUQI01063392.1:19245-34093 GCA_015106735.1 Paratilapia polleni | reverse complement strand
TTTTTACTCATTCAGCAGCCAAACACACTTTTTACTTTCTTTTTTTTTTTTTTTTTTTTAACAGTGGATATAAGACATTGTTTGGAAAGATTTTCCCAATACTGTTATGGAAGTTTCCACAAATATGCTAAACTTGTATGATACTTTGCTTTCATCCTTCTGTCCAGTTCATCTCAAAGCAGCTGTGTGGTTTAAGTCTGGTGACTGTGCTGTTTTTTTCAGTGATTTTTCAAGCTGACTCTCTGGCTCTTTTCTTCAAATGTTTGGGATCAGTTTCTTATTTTTAGGGATGACCCCCTGACCTATCAGCCTAAGTTATTTGCTTTTTTGTCACCATTCTTATAGAAACGTATAGTACTAATTTCTGCATTACACAATTTCCCAAATAATGCACCAGACGATTCAGTTACATTGTTTGTTTCAAAAGTGCCTTTTTTTCTTTTGCCCAGTAATGTACACTGTTGCACAAATTATCTGCCTGCTTTGTTTCCTCAGGCTGTGTACAAAGCTGATATGGAGTGGATACGTGGATGTGGATGGATGCCACATGAATCTGTAGATGTGATAAAGGTGAAGCATGCACAGAAGATCCTGGCTGATGTAAGTTTGACACCTGACTAACACTTAAAAATCTCAAATCTTTTGAGTTTATTTATTAAAAAAATAAAAAAAGTATGCATATGCTCATTAAATACTTTTTCTTGCATTTCTTTCTTTTATAGAGAGGCTACCGGGTCAAGTTGGATGAACAGAAGTTCATGGTTCCAGCTGATAGAGTTGACTTGGTCTGTGCCAGGAATGCTGCTGAAGTCCTCAATGAGGTGGGGATGATTGTCTGCTATTAAAATGGCTGCTTGGTTATGTTTTGACTTTTCCTTCTTAATGTGAACCATGTGGCAGAATAATGCTAGTGGCAGATTTTAGGTGTTTTTCTTAGTTGAATTTTGATCTCTCACTCTGCTCAGGCCAAATATCGTGAAGCCTGGCACCAGGACAAGACGAAGTACTCACTGGTGGACACCCCAACTCTTGCCACAGCCAGAGAAGTGGCAAAGAACGTTCACCCGGTAAGACTGGTTCCTTTTATGGGGCATTTCCTGCATATTTCAATGTAACAATGTTCTGCCTTGTATAAATCCCCTCTTATCATTATTATTATCAGGATAAGTGATATATTATGAGGAAGCTATGATAGCTATTTCCTTCTTTTGTAGAAACTGTACACCAAAGAATGGGACAAGGTCAAAGCTACCGGGTACTTCATGCCTCCAGATGCTGTACCAATCAAGCAGTGCATCCAGACAACTAAAGTGCAAAGTCGTGTAAGTAGTGGGATGAAGTTTAATCAACTTTGATTTAGCAGAGAAGTCAATAATGTAGCAGAAATGACTTTTTTTTGTCTGTCTTGTAGCATAATTACCTAGAAGCATACCGTAAGCAGGTGGGCCACCACATCGGTGCTCGCAGCATCCACGATGACCCCCTGGTCATGCTGGCTCTGAACTCAGCCAAGATCGCCAGTGATGCTCTGTACAAGAAGGACTTCAATAAGTCCAAGACCAAGTTCAACCTGCCAGTGGACATGCTGCAGTTTGAACTGGCCAAGAAATGCCAGATGCAGGTCAATGATGAAAACTACAGAACTCGCCTGCACCAGTGGACCTGTCTGCCAGACCAGAATGATGTCATCCAGGCTCGCAAAGCCTATGATCTGCAAAGCGATGTGAGCCAGCAGATTTGTAACCATTAATCGTATTCATATTATAACCTGACAGAAACTTCTATCTGGACTTCCTAACATGCATCTTGCTTTCGGTCTCCAGCACGTGTATAAGGTTGATCTGGAATGGATCCGAGGCTGCGGCTGGGTAGCAGCTGACTCTGTTGACCATGTCAAGGTCAAGAAGGCCCAGGAGATTCTCAATGAAGTAAGCTTACTACATTACATTAGCTTCTTTTTTTAGCTGTTTTTTCTTTAATCACATTTTGACCATTTTGGTTTTTAGACATTGTGTCTTACATTGATGCTCTGTTTTATTAACAGAGACTTTACAAGAAGAATGCCAAAGAGGGCTTTGGAAAATTCACCCTTGTTGTGGACCGGCCTGAGATCGTCTTGGCAAAGATTAATGCCGCCAACCTGAGTGATGTAAGCAAAATCTGACAATTAAAACCCTGAAATGTTCTCAAATGCAATATTAATGAGCAATAATCTAAAATAAAAGTCTGGGGTTTTTTTCTTTCAATAGCTGAAGTACAAAGAGACTTTCAATGCAGAAAAGGGTCATTACATTGGCTCAGATGATACTCCACAACTGGCCCATAGCAGGGAGGTGGCTAAGAACATCAGTGAGGTATTGTAAAAATAATAATCAAATCCTTTCTTCAATCATTTATAATTTATTTATTATAATTCCTTTGTTGTATATCACATATATCCGATTTTTCTTAACCTTTGTGCATACCTTGTGTGGTTTCAGAAACTCTACAAATCGCAGTGGGACGAGTCTAAGGCTACAAGCTACCAGCTGAACCATGAATACATCCCACTGGTCAGCTGCAAGAAGAGCAGGAACATTGCTAGTGATGTGAGTATCTTACACTTTTTTAAAGTGGTGATAGGGTTAAATCTAATTACATCACATATGTTCTTATATTATTTAGACTTTTATTACTTTGGATCCTATTAGGTCAAGTACAAGGATTCCCATGAAAAGGCCAAGGGACACTACATGGCTGGAACCCTGGTGGATTTCCCTGAAGTGGTGCGCTGTGGACAGCAGGAAAAGAACAAGGCACTGGTAAGATATTGAAAAGTATAGTATAGTATAAAGGCATCTTAATACTACAAAGCATTACACCACAATACAATGCACAAATTAGAAACCATTATTCATAAAATACTTTAGATATATACCACAAAATATATAGAGTCTAGTCTGGATGTAAGAGAAGGATAATTTGCAATCAAAACATCTTCAGTATTAATTTTATAGCAGAGATCACAGGCTGCATATTAGAATAAAGAAGCAGGTATTTGTTTGAATTACTAATGAATAATTATTATGTTTTTAACTTGACTCGAGGACAAAAGATGTATATCTTGAAATTTTTTGTTTATGTTGCATTCATAAGCATTTTAGTGTTTTTATAAGAGATTGAATTTGTTTTAATCCATGTAAACTTTATTTCAGATGGCTCTGTTTAAATTGTTTACCAGTAACATTCTTTCATGTGCGTGTCTTAACAGAGGGTCTACCAGAAGGACTACCATCAAACCAAGACCAAAGTCCACATCCCATCTGACATCATCGCTAACCAGGTAGCTAAGCGGTGCCAGGACATGCTGAGTGATGTTCTCTACCGCACATACCTGCACCAGTGGACTTGCCATCCTGAGCAGGAGGATGCCATTCGTGCCCGCAAGACCAACGAAATCCTCAGTGATGTAGGTCTTCTTCTGTACACGTCTGCTGCCTACTTTTACCTCATTGTTGTGCAAGATCCTGTGGCAGATCATTGAACAAACCCCTGTCTCACCAAGCACTTTTAAATTTGATATGTTGACAGTATAGACAATCTTTATATATGTGATTTATGATAATTTATATTCCATTAAATCTCTCTTATTTAACGAGAGTAATTGTAACTCTATGTCAAGAAAAAAGGTTATTGTCCCGATACACAATATCAGATGTATCTGTCTGCAAGCAAACATATAATGTTGTGCTTTTTAACACTGTCATTTGATAGGTGTTCTATAAGGATGACCTGAACTGGATGAAGGGTATTGGTTGCTATGTTTGGGACACACCAGAGATTGTTCGTGCCAAGAAGTCCTATGAGCTGCAAAGTGATGTGAGTAAAAGCGTGGCATCACCAAATTGTTTTTTTTTTTCATTTTATGGTTTATAAGAATCTGACTTTTTTTATTTAGTATGTGATAATTTACCTGCATAATATTATTCCCATATAGCTTAAATACAGAGAGAATGCAAAGAAAGAATTCAGCAATTACTCCATTGTGACGGACACCCCATCTTATGTGACTGCTGTCCTGGGTCACACCTGGGCCAGTGAGGTAGGTAATCTGCATTTTTAAAAGATTATAAATTAGTGTTTCAATTTTTAACTCATACTGAATGGATTAATTATACATTTGTCATTGACAGCTCAACTACAGAGAGGCATATCAAAAGGATAAGCACATATATACCACTGTTCTGGATACCCACGATTATGCCAGATGCCAAAACTTCAAATACTTCTTCAGCAATGTGAGTGAAGATACACATATGTCTCTTCCAGTCAATTACACAGAAATTACGATATCTGCTTTGTCAACGGCATGTTTACGCACAGCATGTTGATGATGTTCTGGCTTTTCTGTCAACAGAAAAACTACACTGCTGCCTGGGAGAAAATCAAAGCGAAGAGTTACCAGATTCCACATGACGCACACGCTTTGCAACATGCCAAACATCAGAAGGTTATTCTCAGCCATGTAAGTTCAATTTTCAATTTCATTTCATATTATTTTTATTATTCTGGGATTTTCCTCAAATACGAGTTCAGCTGCTGACCTTTGCCTTCCTCTCGCCCATTCAGGTGAAGTACAAGGAGGATTATGAGAAGTTCAAATCTCTCTACAGTCTGCCCAAGTCACTTGAGGATGATCCTGCAACTGCTCGTTGCGTCAAAGCTGGAAAGCTGGTCCTAGATGTAAGCTCCATTTGTTTTGCCCTTTTCATCTCCCACATGTCAGCGTTTCTTTTGTTAAGCAATACAGGTGCTGCGTTGTAAGATTAGCTCTATATTACCAAACATGCATCCCAGTGTAGATTTGATTGTGCATACGAGAACTGACAGAACCTGTTTTTCCACCATTAAAGCGTCTGTACAAGGAGAAGTATGAGAAGACCAAGGCCAAGAACCATATCCCACCAGACATGCTGGATATCCTGTCTGCCCACAGTACCCAGTCGGCTGTCAGTGAGATCAACTACCGCAAGTATCTGCATCAGTGGATTTGCCTGCCTGACATGCAGATGTACGTCCAGGCACGCAAAGTAAACGAACAGCTCAGTGATGTGAGTAACAGTCCTCAGCTTGATATTCTGTGTTTGTTACTGCTTGTTATTTTGTCAGCTATATTGTTCTTGATGGTCTGATGTATGTTTTTATTATATTTTTTTATCTTATAAGTTTACATTTTATCTTATTTTAACATAACTTGTGCTTTATCTGCCTTCATTATTTTTATTTTTATGAAAATATTGAAAGTCAATGAAACCACATTGAGTTTTTCTAATAGGGACAGCAGGTTGTTTTGTTTTTTGCTTAAATCATAGATTTCTTAAAAAAAGAAAGCGAAAAGTCAGCCTGTTTTGTTGCCTTATTGCGTGTTAAATAAATCAAACACCCACATTCTTTTAGCCAAGACGTGCTAGAAATCACAACTTATGTTACCTCTTCCCAGATCTTCTACAAGGATGACCTGAACTGGCTGAAAGGTATTGGTTGCTATGCCTGGGACACGCCGGAGATCCTTCGTGTCAAGCATGCTGGTAACCTTCAGAGTGAGGTTAGCCTAACCAACATATTCATTCTCCGTCCTCTTCAGAGGTTTTCAGTTGATAACTTTAATTTTTCTACTTTATATTCCTTGTTGGCACACAACTTCCATTATCTTCTCTTACAATTAATCCTCTATAGATTTTTACACTATCTAATGATTTTATCAGAAGCAAAGCTGATTGCTATGTTTTATTTAATTCCAGAACAAGTACAGAGCCAAAGGTATAGAGGCTTTCAAGGAATATTCTGTGGTGACAGAGACTCCAGTTTACGAGACAGCCAAGCAGAACGCTCAGAACCTGAGCGATGTAAGTGATTTTATTGTCTTAATTTCACTATTTTCTTAACAATTTTAGGTGCTCATTACATTACAGAGAAACAAAATTAAGACCATAGAGCTCATCTTTTGTCTTTTCTTTTCCCAGCTACACTACCGCTATGATTACAACGCCAATATCAAGGGCACCAACACCGCTCCTGCCGTTACCGTTGAAACGGAACGAGCCCGTCTGGCCAACTACATCCAGAGTGATGTAAGATAACATTCCTTAATATTCAGTGTGCTTGTTTAGCTCTTACTGTCATATATTGTATAGTATCACTATTTAAAATTTGAACAAATTATGAAAGGAAGGGCCACGCTTCACAAATACATATTCTACTAGTGGGCAGTAATTTGAATTTTACATAGATCTGCGTCCTTGTGAGGAATTATCTATTGATATATGTTTTTTCATGTGGAGAAAACATCCCCTCTCACCATGTGTGTTGGCTTCTTTCAGAACTGGTACAAGCAGGCTAACAAGAACTTAATGCCTACTGGTTACTCGCTGCCCCACGACACCCCCCTCATCAAGCAGGCTAAGATTAACAGCGTTGTCACCAGCAATGTAAGTCTTCCACAGTCTTGGACAGTATTTAAACATTTTTTGCTGCTGGTGTTTTGGTGTCACTGAAGCACACACTTCTGTTTTAATTTGTACAGGTGAAATACAAGGAGGCCTTTGAGATGGTGAAGGCTAAAGCCTACACTCTTCATCCAGAGGGTGTCAACTTTGTCAGTGCAAGGAAGGCTAACAAGATCACCAATGAAGTAAGATAACATGCAGCTGGGATAGTTGAGCCAGACACATTGGTGTTGGTGGAGATTAACATTATTTCTTGAGGTATGTTAAATACTGGATGAAACAATGTTATATATTTGCTTCTTGCTTCCCCAGCGTCTGTATCGTGAGGTGTACCATAAGCAAAAGGACAAGATCCACACAACCTACGACACTCCTGATATTAAACAAGTCAAGATGAACCAGGAGCACCTCAGTGACGTACGGACCTGTTTACACATACAACTTACATCATTCATGTTCCTTTCTTTATTCATGTTCTGAGATGGAGTTCTTTTGTTCCCTTCTTACCCTAGTTGTGCTACAAAGAGAAATACTACAACAGCAGAGGCCAGCTGATCTCTATGCCCATAACGCCTGAGCTCATGCACTGCTACCATGTCAATGAGATCACCAGCGAGGTATAATCCAAAGACTAAAAACTTTGACGCAAATCTTTACAAGGTGGACTTTAAAGCTTAAAAAAAATCTTGGTTAAAAATCATTTTGTGTTTTTAGCTTAAATACAAAGAGGATCTGACGTGGCTGAGAGGCATTGGCTGCTTCTTGTATGACACCCCAGAGATGGTCCATGTCCGCAACATCACCAAATTCAAGGTATGTGTTTCTTTTTGGATGGAATATACCCTTAGCCTTCATTTCCAGTGCACATCCAGCTTGCTTCAGCAGCATTCCCATCAGTTATAGTTTTTTCTCTCATAGGTAAACTATCCAGTGGAAGCTAAGAAGAACCTCGCTAACTTCTCCGTGGTCCTGGACACACCCGAGTATAACCGTGTGAGTGAGCTGAAGACCCACATGAGCAACGTAAGTTGTTTTCCAAAACACGCTTTTTCGCATTATAGCTTCACGTGATCTGGTTTCCAAACAAAAATGAAAAAATAGCTTCTAATCGCTTGCAGTATATTCTAAGATTTTCCTGAAAAAACAAAAGGTCACAGGTTTAATTAAGCTTTTGGCTTTCTGCTTCTCTCTTTCCAGTTGATCTACAAAGCCCACAGCAAGGAGGAAATGGCTAAGGTCACCAGCACTGCAGACTCTGTGGACATTCGGAGAGCCAAGTGGGCTCAGCAGCTGACTAACAAGGCAAGCTCAAATCTATTATGTACATGTATGTATGTATGTATCTTACCTGATAATCTAATGAATATTTTGTCCTTTTCTCTATAGTACCAGTACACAGATCTGGCTGCTAAAGAAAGAGCTCATTTCACCCCAGAAGTTGAAACTCCAAATATGGGCCATGCTAGAAAAATGAAAGTGGTCTACAGTGATGTAAGTCTGCTTCTTCCTTCCCCTTTACTATTATTCTTGCTGATAAACAGCAAGCAGCCTCAGCCTAAAATAGTTTGTATTTTTATTCAATCACATTATTTATCATCTTGTACAGAATAGGGATTACTGTAAGTGCTTTCAGTGTACTCAGTTTGTCAAAATTATGTAGCTACAATAATTTCACTCTCCTCTGAAGCTAATTTCTGAAGTATTGCCTTTTTTCCTTTAGAACAAATACAAAGAACAGTATGAGAAGATGAAGCACAGGTACACTGCCATTGCTGACACACCTCTCCTGATCCGTGCCAAGAAGTCCTACCTCCAGTCCAGTGATGTGAGTATGCACAAATCAGTGCAAAAATATTACATTTGAATAATAATGACTGATAGACTTGAGATACTATAAATCACACTGTATGTGTCTGGGTTTGATGAACTTATGACACATTTTCTTCTTCATTTTTTCAGCTGCGTTATAAAGAAACCTTTGAGCTTTCTAAGGGCCACTATCGCACAGTCAAGGATGCTCTGGACATCACCTACCACCGCAGAGTCACTGATGACATTAGCGAGGTCAGCAATTGAATTTAGCTGGCTCATTATTTGTTGTAACTGCCTTTACACATTTACATTTAGACAAAGTCAGTTCTAACATATTTTCGAGCTCTTTCATCTCTCGGTTTTTCTCCCCTCAGGTTAAATACAGAGAGAAGTACATTAGCTCACTGGGTACTTGGAAGTCCATCCCTGATCGTCCCGAGTTCTTCTTCAGCAAAATTGCCAGTGATAACGTTAGCAGCGTGAGTACTCATCCATCCTGTGGTAAAATATTTACAGTTGTTAGAAGGGGATGCAGTATAGAATCATTGAGACACTATGCAAGATTTAAATGAATTCACATTTTTATGTCTCTTTTTAGGTCAAATACAAGGAAGACCTGGATTGGCTGAAGGGTATTGGCTGCTATGTGTGGGACACACCTGACCTGGTGCAGGCTGAGAGGAACAAGAAGCTATACAGTGAGGTAAAGGATCAATTTCACAATTTTGAGATTTGCAATATCAATAATTTGGGAAAATAATATAAAAACATTTGGTTGTTCCATAGTAAATAAATTCTTGTGATGTCTCAAATTAATATAGCGAGTGGGCTTTCTGTTGTATTATATGAATGTTTTTTTTTTTAAATGTTTATCAGTGTTTCATTTTTCTGCATCTTCTTAATAAAAGTTCAAATTTTTTGTCTACAGAGACTGTACAAAGCCTCCTTTGAGAAGAACAGAAGCAACTTTAGGTATACTTGTGACACTCCATTCTTCCAGGCTGCCAAGAATGCCTCCATTCTCATAAACGATGTGAGTCCTTTCATTCTTTAACCTAATGCGATAATTGAAAGTTTGATTTAGTTTGTTAAACCATTTGTAAAACAGACAATGAAACAATTAACCACATTTCTATTTTTCTGTGCCTCTCTATTGGACTCTCAGCTAGGAGGTAAAAGACAGTGAATTCATTGTAATATTTTATTATTGCCTAGAATGTTTATGACCTGCTCTTTTTACGTTTAACCTTAAAACCAAGTGTTTAAAATGTGTCCCTTTTTTCTTCATATCAGCCTGTTTTTACCTTCCTTTGTTGCCTAAAAACACATGACAGGGGAATTGTTTTCTGGGTATTTGTTTTTAACTACCTTCTGACACTTTGAGCAGAGGGCTTACAGAGCTCAATATGAGAAGACCAAGGATAAGTTCACCATAACTACAGATGATCCTAGATATCAACTAGCCAGGGAGAACAAGAAGATGAGCCAGGTAAACGCCCTGGTGATGTTGTACGACCGGCCTGCATCCTCCACTGCTACGTACCTCCAGTCCAGTCCTCCAGAACACTGACATCGGTGCATGAGGTTGTCAACAGGACTGCTGGTGGTGGCCGTCGCATGGCATTGATAGTTCTTCCAACTGAAAACAATTCTTTCCCTTTTGTATCAGTGTCTTCATTTTTGTCCTACACAGGTTACTGTAGAAGTGCCACTCAAACAGCAGCTGGAATGCTAAATGTTGAGTGAGCAGTCCTGTCCTTTGTCTGTTCCATCAAAAAGACAGTTTAATCACAGATAATTAAATCCACTGAACAGATCATCTCACACTTGCTGAAGATGATCATTTCTGTCACTCTGAGGGCACAGATAAGGACAAACAGCTCCATCATCACACTTGGATCTCCGGAGTTCTTCTCTAGTCCTCCCAGTGTTACTGCTGTTTTTCATTTGTGTCCTCAACTATGGCATGCTGTGTGTGTATGTCGTGTGTGGACAGGCAATGTATAAATCCAGAGCAAAGGATCTACTAAAGAGTGGCTGCAATGAGCTACTCCGGCCTGACATCCTCACAGCCCTTTACCAGACCACTATGGGCAGTAAGGTAAACAACAAGAGAAAAGTGAACTGTGATAACTCTGCTCCCTGTCCACAAACAGGCACAAAATAAGCCATGCGTCTTATCTTTTAAGACTCAAGTCACAGATGGCAGTGACTTTGTTCCTCCCTGCTGTTTATGGACAAGGTCTTATCACATAAAATCCTCATCCTGCAGAAACTCTTTCCATCCAATCATTCCATTTAAAAGTGGTTTTAGCTTCCACATAATCCATGCTCTTTTCATGCTCTAATCCCTCCATCACTTATTTGCTTCTCTTCATGTGCCATTCATTACTGAGACTTTAACATTGCAGTAGTTGAGCAGCTGCAGAGAGACATCCAGTATCTAGAATCAGAAATGCAGCAAAATTCAAAAAGCCAGAATTATACACTGAAGCTTCTGCAGGCATTTGTTAGTCACCTGTTATAGTTAGATAGTTCTCAAAGTGTAGATGTTAAAACGATATAAATCCCAGTGTTATTTTTAATGTTTCTAAAGGACCAAAATAGCAATGGTTGAGTTACTTGACTTTCCCTGTCTTCTTTTATGTAAACCTCTTATTTACTGAAGCCACACTACACTGTATATTAGCCTCAGATCCAATATGTAAATAAGAACATAAGGTGGACTGCTGTATACCATAAACCAAGTGGGCGCTGCAGACCTTCATCACTGAATAGTGGTAACACATGTCCTTGTCTCCATTATCATCTGGATCATACATCCCTCTGTGTTTGTGTGTGTATTGCATAAAGCATGTTTTTTTTTTATTCTGCATGGCAATGTTTCACTGAGTAGACATTCTGTGTTAATATTAGGCAATTATAAATACATGCTAGTCAGCTGTCTCTGACTTTGCTCTGATGCTCTTAAAGAACTATCCAAGAAAAAAAAAAAAAAATTATTTTTTCCTTGTGCTTAGCTTCAGTATGCAATGACAGAAGAGAGTTATTTAAAGTCAAAGCCATCACCTAAACTGACTCTGAAAAGATCATCATTTGATACTGAAATGTGTCTTTTTTTTTTAACAGTTTTGTTCTGTTATTTCAATACTGCTCCATTGTGTCTTCAAGATTTTTTTCACATATTTTCTTGGATAGTTTTTCTACTACGTTAGTTCTTGTTGTCAGAATACTCATAAAGAAAAGCAAATTAGTACAGCAGCAATTTTATCATGAGTGACACTGACGTTCATTTGTTTACACACTATCCTTGTCTATCAGTGGAAGTATAGAGAGCAGTATGAACGTGCCAAGGACAAGTTCACCTCTGTTCTGGAGACTCCTGAATATGAGGCCCACAGGCGCAGCAAAAAGATCAGTGATGTAAGTTTTGGGTTGGGGTTTGCAATGCTTTTCTTGTTGAGTTTAGATTTTTACAGTGAGTTAAATTTCTTTTTAATAAATAATGTTATTTGTAATAAAAAAGTATAACATAATACCTGTTATTATCTACATCTGTTTAGATCATCTACAAGATGGAGTACAACAAGACCAAGGCTAAGGCATACACCTTGCCTTATGACACTCCATACCAGCAACACATGAAGAAAGTCAAGGAGATCACCAGCAACGTAAGTCCCACTCAGTCTTGCTGCACTTTTAAAATATTTCTTTAACACTGGCAGAAGAAGCCAAAATATGACAAATATTTTTGTACATTTTATGCATCTTGCAGCTGAAGTACAAAGAGGTGTATGAGAAGTGCAAGGCCCAGATCAACATGGACCCTGAGGCTCATGAGATTCGTGCTGCTAAGGAGGCCTACAAGAACATCAGCAATGTAAGCATCTTTAATGCTGGTAACTTAAAATGGCACTTTCTGTTCTTTGTTGAACTCTTGAAATCTTGATAGCATACAGTATTTGATTTTTTTTTTTTTTATTTTGCTATATTTTTAGCTTGACTACAAGAAGAAGTATGAAGCAACCAAGAACCAGTGGATTTGGACAATAGACAGGCCCGACTTTGTCAATGCTGCCAAGAACTCTTTGCAGCAGAGTGATGTGAGTTGGGACCTCTTCTTTTAATGTGTGACTTAAATTTTTAATTGTAGCAACATGCAGCACTATTGGTCTGTTTTTTCACCACCATATGTTACCAACAGGTTGAGTACAAGTATGACAAGGAGATGCTGAAGGGTTGCGTGATACCTGTGGTTGATGACAAGTTAACCATACTATGCATGCAGAATGCTGAAATGGCCAGTGATGTAAGTTTCCCCTTTTTTTTTAGTAGAATCACTGTATTTAATTAAAAATACTAAAGGGTTCACAATGATACTTTAGACTGTGCTGTTTAATGTTCTAAAGTATGATTTTATTCATTTGCCCCTCCAGGTGAAATACAAAGAGAAGTATGAAAAGGAAAAGGGCCACTATATACCTGTTCTGGACACTCCTCAAATTCTCCATGCCAAGGCTGTGCGTACTCTGGTGTCAGAGGTAAGAACTGTTCAGTAAAAAAACTGTATACTTTATATACACACACACACACACACCCTTTGACTCGTAGCTGTGAATATGAATTCTAATTTATTTATATTCTTCCTCAGAGCAAATACAAGGAAGCCAGTAAGAAGCAAATGCAGTCTGGCTCATTCACCACCCTGTCTGAGACTCGTGACACTGCCCACAGCAGGCAGATCAACAAACTTGTCAGCGGGGTACGACTGTCTCACATGTGTTTTACAAAACGGGCTCAGCCATCTCATAATCCTGGACTGTTTGTGTGCAGCTGTCCTTGACGTTCTTTTCTCTCTTTTTAGAGAGTGTACAAAGAAAAGTTTGAGAAGGAAAAGGGCAAGTCCATATATAACCACATGATTGTGCCACCTGATGTTCAGCATGCCATGGACGTGGCCAAGAATCAGAGCAATGTGAGTCATTTCCACAATTGGGCTAAAAAAAAAATCTCCAAATCAGTTTTGGAGTTTTTCTTAGTTAGCTTTTGATGTGGTGATCAGGTTTACTGTATTCTATCTCCTCTTCTCTCCAACTGCACAGGTTACCTACAAGAAAGATGCCAAAGCCAGCCTGCACTATACTACTGTAGCCGATCGTCCTGACATAAAGAAGGCTACCCAGGCTGCTAAGCTTATCAGTGAGGTAACCATCAGATGCATGCATTCAGCTATATATAAGTTAAAGACTGCACAAAGTCTTCTTTTTCCCCTCCCACAGGTTAAACAGATATCACCTTCTCACTATAACGGATATTAGCACATAAATATGTCCCAAAGCTCAACTTCTCACAAAACAGTAAAAAACCCACCACCCATGTGCCAAATGAGAAAAAAAATCACTAAAGAATAAAAACAAAAAAAAGTAAAGACTACACACCCATCCCTGTAGTTTCTACATGGTCCCCTGATTCTTGTTTGGTCTTTTATGTCCATCAGATTGGATACCGTGACAAGGCACGTGAAGAGGCCAGCCGTGGAGGTTCTTTGGTCCATCGCCCAGATATTGCTTTGGCAACTGAGGTGTCCAAGCTGACGAGCCAGGTACACCAAACCAAATTAACCACCTTTCTCGTGAAGCCCTGGATAGTCAGATTCCTTTGCCACTGGGTCCCTACAATTATCATCTCATGGAAAAGGTTTCCCTTATTCATTTATTTATTTATTTAGGTGGAATCTCTGAGTGGCAGCCAGCAGGAAAGATCAGCTGCCTGGACTTTAACTGCCAGATCAGCTTCCACAAGCTAATATCGGCAGACTAGTATTGCTGTGGTAGATGCTTAGCAGCAGCCCTGTTGGCCTAATGATATAACTAGCAGCTCTTCCACTGCGCTTCCTCTGCCATTCCGCATTGTAATCCATGTTACTCCATCAATAGTAGATGTACATGTTTAACTGCTCATACCGGTGTACATGTCCCATCCCCATCTTTATATCTGTCCTTCACTTCTCCTCTTCCTCCATCCTTCTACTTTACTCTTAATCTTAATCTCTTTCCTCTCCTTTCTACTTCCATAACATCCTAGTCTGTGTGTTCTCATCCCTCCATCTCACTGCGCTTTGTAGGTGGAGGCCAAGCCCTCCCTCCATGGAGCAGCTTCGTATGATACCCCCCTGATGCGCCACATTAAGAAAATGAGTGCGGTGACTAGTGATGTAAGGAGGTTTATGCCCTGAAACTGACGGACTGCTGCTACATGTCTGTTTTCTCTGTTTATCTGTCCCCTTCTTATTGACTGACTCAATAATTGATTAATGTTATAATACAGGGATCACTGAGCTTTAATATAAACATGGAACTTTTGTGAAAATATTGATTCACAAATCAAATCTTACAAAGTTCCTATTTGGTTTGCACTTTTTGTGCACTGTCCACCACCTGCTTTCTTACTTCCCTAACAGGCTGTGCTCATTGCTAAGCATAGAGAAGAGCATTACTGCATTAGTTGCATTGGCGCTAATACTGTATGTTTATTTATACTGTATTTTCAGA
>VUQI01063392.1:0-19225 GCA_015106735.1 Paratilapia polleni | reverse complement strand
TCTGTTTCTGAATGTGGAAGAAAGGCTTTTATAAAAATGAACAGCCTGAATTGTTCTTTAAAACACGTGTATGTCTAGTAGTCCAATATGCTGTGCTTCATTTGGATCAAAAACATAGGGGGCACTGTAGGCCCTCTTAAATTTTGGGATAAGGTTACAATAATGAAAATTAAGTCATAATTACTGCTAGATATACACATGTTTTTGTAATACACCTTTTTTAAGTATTCCTGTGTCTCACCTTCTGTCTAAAGTGGTTTGATCTGTGGATTGAAGGAACCAAACCACACCTGAAATATGTCTAAAACCACGCTGCCTTACCTCTTCCATATATATTTTATTATATATATGAAGTCCATGGTTGTGTTTATGTGGATCACAGGATGCTTAATTCAGATCTGTTCACACTATAATGCATCTTGTATGATCAGTTTGATTAACTTTAAAAACAGACACAAATGCACCAAAACTGTTTTACAGTGACAATCCAATCAATGGCACGTGCTCTTTTTATTAGAAAAATCATTCCGGTTTGACACCAGAGGTCAGTCATATCTTTGCTTTTCATTACTCTTCTACTTATTTATGAACTTGTACTTATTTATGAGAAATAAGGTAGAAAAAAATAAACAAAAATAATTTTTTATTTGACTGGGGAAAAAGGAAAACGTTCAGGTTTAATAACACTTATAAACTGCATACTTTTAACATTTTGGTAACTGCTCTGCGTTGAGTTGGCAAATGGCATTGAAAAAGATAAAGAAGATAACAGTACAGCACAACAACTTTGCTGCCAAGCAAAGCTCCATGAACTGAGAGCAAAAAGTCATTACAGTTACAAAGACTGAATGGAGGGGACATATAAAATCTAGCTGGTCATAAGTAAAAATACACAACTTTTCACATCTACTTACATGTATACATCTATGTATACCGATATTAAGAGAAAAAAAATGTAGTAACAAGTAGTAGTAAGTAGCAACAAGGGAACAAATAATTAAAATCAAAATTAAAACTGGGTCATGCAACAGGACAATGATTTCAAGCAGACCAGCCAATCTTCAAGGGATTGGCTGATAAAGAAAAGAATCAAGGTGTTGCAATGGCCCAGTCAAAGTCCAGGCCTCAATGCTGTGAAATGCTGTGGAGGGACCTTTAGAGAGCTGTGCATAAATTAATGCCCACAAACCTCAATGAACTGAAGCAAAGTTGTAAAGAAGAATGGGCCAAAATTTCTCCACAATGATTTGAAAGACTGATAAAGTCATACAGAAAAAGATGACTTCAGATTGTTGCTGCTAAAGGTGGTTCTACAAGCTACTGATCATGGGGTGCACTCAGGACCACGTAGGGGACTGTGAAGACTTTCTTTTTCACATCACTGACATGTAATATGGATATGTGACATGTCTGATTACCTTTGAAAATATCTAGAGGCATTATGACTTATGAATTATGCTGTTTTTGATAAGGCAGAATTCCCCCTACGACTGTCTTGAGATCTCAGACTAATTAGCACTATTATTCCTGAATGAAAATAAGAAATAAATCAATGCATGGAGAAAACAATCATATTTAGAGAATACAGAGGTTCATTAATTTTTTTTTAACTTGTGAAGAGAGGGATAGAAACTAATGTTGCATTTTAGTACTTAACATGTGGTACGCAGCATGTCCAAAGCTTTTACACAAAAACTATCTGTGAGGAATCTCAGTCACTAATACCTTTGTTTACACTATCAAAAAACCCACCAACAACAACAACTCTATGTTGTCCTTTAGTTGTTTCCACTGTTATGAAGTCTTCGGCTGGTGTTGGTTTCCCCTCAGTCACTACATATGCTAACTTTTACATATATTCTACTCTAATGAACAGGTGAAGTACAAAGAGAAGTTTGATAAGGAGGTGAAAGGAAAGAAACCACAATATGACCTGAAGGAGAGTAAGATTTACAAGACTCTGAAGGATGCCAGTGTGCTGGCCAGTGAGGTGGGTGCTCACATAACAGCCATCACTCCACACACAAAACATGCATCCTTTGTCTTATTATTTATTTATTTTTTATTACAAATTATTTCTTTTTTTTTTCTATATTTATTTAGTTTTGTATAGTTTATCTAATTGATTTATCTTGGGGAGTATAGCAATATCTGATATTGCCATCTTGGTGTTGCTACTACAACATCATAGTTAATGTTGCTCCAGGATCATCCTTTCAAATATAACTAGTCAGATTATTGTGGTGTTATAGCTTTTTGCTTCAGGAAAAAGGGCAGAAAAATAAAGTAATTGGAGAAATTTGAATTAATGACTTTTAAGGCTTCCTGACATGGGGCTAGTGCTATGAAAGGGTCTATTTAAACCTAAGCTATCATCTTTTTCTAAACCTAACTGAGTAGTTTTGATGTCTAAATGTAGCCAAGCTGTGAATAAAGCAAATAAAAATAACAGAAAAAAACCCCACTGAAAATAAAAAGTCAGCACTAATTTTTGACTTCATGTGGGATGCAAACCTTAGTCTCCAGAGGGAAAGTCTTGTGTGTAACCCATTCATCCAGGTCTCATCCCTGTGTGGACTGTTTTGCTCTTTCTGTTACCTCATATGACGCCTGAAATCCTTTCCACTGGCAGACAGACTTCTTTATCTTCCATATTATCCCCTGAGCTGCAAAGCTGTAACAACAAAGTTATCGGCCAGTTGCAGTGATAGTCCTGGAACAACATTAATCCTGTTGCTATAGGAACACAAACAAAGACCAAACAAATCAATCATAATAATTCTTTAAATATCTGAGAAATTAACAATTTGAAACAAACGTCACCCATTATATGTTACCATAATTAAAGTGACTGCTGTTAATAAAACACACAGGTGAAGTACAAGGGTGACTTGAAGAAGATCCACAAACCTGTGACCGACATGGCTGAGTCTCTGTCCATGAAGCACATCCTGAGCACCAGCAGACTGTCCAGCGACGTAAGCTCTTTGTGTGCCTTTAACCCGCTCACATTCCCAGCCAGGAAGCTGCAGTGAGTCAGTTCGGTTTCGGTGAACTGTCCCAACTCAGTATTTCCATCACCTCACAGTAACAATCAACAAAATGTAGCAAACCATTGACCATCTCATGGATTTATGCACTAAGCTCCATCATAAAAGACATCCATTATTCTGTGACCTCATCTGGTAGTGATCCTTACCCCTCTCACCTTTGACCTTTGACCTTCCCCATACTATCACCCTCTATAACCTCTACTTTCAGTTTGATTTTTTTCTCTGTAGTTCAGACAAAACCAGTCTTTTATTAATATTCGCTTAACACCAACCTCCCCCCTGCCTTTAGTAGATATTAGACTATTTTCACATCATTTTAACAACCCTTTTAAATCTTGCTTAAGTTTAATGTTACTATATTTGTTTCTATCATAAAATATGAAGTTTTTCTGCTAAGAAATGCTGACAGTAAACTCCAGACAGACACTCTTCTTCTCATTTGCTGTACTGAGCTGCCTTACTTTACTGGGAATTCCCCATAGTACTGCTACAAGAAGAAATTTGAGGAGAGTAAGGGTCACTACCACATGATTCCTGACACACCAGAACAGCTCCATCTCAAGGAGGCCTCTGAACTTCAGAGTAACGTAAGTGGTACAGACTCTTGGGGGCAATGAGCGCTCAACCCAGTAAAAAACACCATTGTAGGTTTCAGTTTTTCAATTTAGGTAACTCTGACACATCGCTTGACAATACTTACTATATTTATTACTGTGAATAAATTTGGAATGGGTCCAAAAAAGAAGCAGAACTAGAGATTTATTTAATGTTTTAAAGTCTTAAGAATTTAAATTCAGGAAGTCTTTTTTTTTTTTTAAATATATTTGTTCATAATAGGGATTTTTAACATTCAATTACAATTATGTGAATCGTTATGCATTTTGCTCATGATATATCATTTTATATTTTATATTCTTCCATTCCGGGCAGTCATTTGTTTCAGTCCATGCCGATACAGTGAACTAATCAATTAGCCAATCATTGAAACATACTGGGGTTGTGTAATCAGTCACAGTGAAGCGGCAGTGCAGGCTGTGCACATTTACATCAGTTACAGTAATTTAACTTGTCTTGAATCGTACTGTGATAGATGCATCTTACAACTTCTCGGTTTGATTTTCCCAGCATACAGAAATGAATGGAAGTCAACACTTGATGTCCCCATAATATTAACTTTCCACTGCAAACAGTTGACATTATGTTTGTATGGGGCGTTCCAGGTGAAATACAAGGAGAAGTATGAGAAGGAGAAGGGCAAACCCATGCTGGACTTTGAGACACCCACATATGTGACTGCTAAGGAGGCTCAGCACATGCAGAGCCAGGTAAATAACGCTTCCATTACCTCTGCAATTAAAGTACGCACAGTCGCAACACATTTTCCCATTGCAGGCCTCTCGTTAAATCTTTAGTGCCTCCTTAAGCTGTATATTAACCTGTATTGTGTTGCCTCTTGTTGCTCGTTGGGTGTCCAGCCATTGTTTATGTTACGCTTACAGAATGTTTCTAAAGTATGGAAAAACATTTTACAGTGCCTTCAGTGGGTTTATTACACCAAGACTGTAATTCAGTAGCTTTTTAGATCTTTTAAATCTTTTGGATTGCACCAAATTCACACCATTCACACCCACTGTAACTAGTTGTACTTTAAACAATAACAAATACAAGGCAGTGTAAAATGCGCTGAAATTAAACTCACCCAAAAGCTTCTTTATCTTTCCCTAATACTATGACAGCTCATTTTCCTCTCAAGATGCAGGGATGACAAAGTTGAAGTATATGTTTGCCTCTGTCCTGGAACCTGGTTTACAGATTTTTACTATAGTACAATATTCTAATGGAGCTCCTTTTTCACAGTAAACACTTCCTACAACCCACACATGCACTCAGACACATTTACAGACATCAGATATACAGTTATGGGTGTCATTACGAGCAGAATGGTACAAACAAGGATGAGGTAACTGCATTGTGTACGAGCACTGCTTGCATGTGGTTATCTGAGCTCTGTCTGTCCCCTGTCTTATCTCTGTGACCAATAGAAAGACTATAAGAAGGACTTTGAGGAGTACATGAGGGGAAAGAACCTCTCAGGCTTGGAGGTCACCCCTGCCATGATTCATGTCAGACACGCCACCAAAATAGCCAGTGAGGTAACTAAAGGACAACTTATACCTGACAATCTCTCCTATTTACCTCACCCACGCTTCATAATCATACTAAGACTACATCACAGCCACAGTCTCTCTTTCTTTTCACCACTTTTTTCCCTTGTCAGTTTGCCTTTTGTAGAAGTTTTAGTTCTTTTGCATGATTCCCTACACAGCCCTAAACTAATAATGATCCATCCCCCCTCCAGTCATTGCGTGTCTTGCAGTAAAGTAGTCACCTAATGTTGAATATCTCTATATTTATGTCCATTGTCACCTTGAAGTCTTCATCTCACAATCAGTCCTTCATCTATTAGTAGCCTACCAACAACTATATGTAACAACAAGACTGCATGCATGTTATCATTTGAATGAAGCAACAGTGTTTTGAAGGTGAAATGCTGATGTGAACGGTTATCTTGTTGTTTTCCTTGTTGTTTTGATGATGTTGTTGTTTATGCTCTTTCTGATCAAATGTGTTTCACCTTATCTTTTATTAAGATCTTGCCAAAATCACCAGTGTCTCCAGTTTTCTCTTTAACAATGTCACTGATTATAAGAATAATATACAAAAGTAGTGAGTCTGTCACTGCTTAATTTGGAAAGACTTGGTGACTTTGAGCTTTAAAGGCTAGCAGCAGAGCTTGCCTACTGTATTGTCTGTCTGTATGCCTTGGCCTGGCCTGCCTGTGTGCCCTTCTCTGCAGTCTCTCTGTTCTTCTTCCATCCTGTAGAAAGAGTACAGGAAGGATCTAGAGGAGGGGGTGAAGGGTAAAGGTCTAACTGCACTGGAGGAAACTCCGGAGCTTTTGAGAGCAAGAAATGCCACTCAAATCCTGTGTGAGGTACGACTGACAGAGAAGTGATGCAAGTGGCATCACATTCTCATCTGACTGACTTCCAACAATCCCACTCTTCATGAATCCTATCCCCTCTTAACTAAGCTTCATCATCACACTAAAAGTGGGACTGTTGGGTTTCACTCTTACTCTTGTCCCTGCTTTATGACATCACTAATTTTCCATCACTCTCCTTTTTCCGATTTTAACAAATATTTTCATGACTATAACATAACCTTTGTCTGCACCCTATTTAATTTTGCCATGATTTTCTCTTATACTTGTGTTGATTTATGTATGATGAATACTACAAAAATCAACCTCAATTGAAATCAAAGCATATCTTGTCTTCTCTTGTTTTCTGGTCAAACATGTGATGGTGAATTTTTAAAGAATTGTATTTATTTTATTTTTTTAAATAAAATAAGAAAATGCTGTGGTCCAGATAGTGTCAGAGCTCTGTTTAAAAAAAAAAAAAAGACTTTTGATTTAATTATTTTTTTGATTTTGGTGGTGGTGTTTTTGAAAAGATATACTCTGGGTGCTTTTGAGGTTGATTTTTAGTTTGTGAGGACTGCAAAGCGGAGATAATAAAAAAAAATGAAGAAATAGAAATAGTCTGTTTGGTGTAAATGACTAATTTTGCTTTAATGTCCCTAACTGCTGACTGCTGTTGTTTTATTTTCAGTGCTGAGTGAAGCTTCACACACAGTCTTGTCACCCATATCCGGTTACTTAAAAAAAGTTCTGCTAACTTTCTCTATTGACTGATCCATTAGGTTTTTTGGTTTTGCAGCCCTCCTCAATATGAATAGAAGAGTAGAGTAGAAATCCTGTTTTTTAGATTAGTCTTATTGTATGCAACAATTTGTAACTTTTGGTGTTTACAGAGAGAGTACAAGAAGTCTCTGGAGCAGGAGATCAAGGGCAAGGGAATGCTGGCTTTGGCTACAGACACCCCAGACTTCATGAGAGCCAGGAATGCCACTGAGATCCTCAGTCAGGTCTGAATCTTACTGTGTTTTTACGTTGTTTGCTTGAAGCAATGATTCCCAGAGTCTGTGCTGCGGGCCCCTGGTAGGCTGTGAAGGTATTATAAATGCAGTATTTACATTTTTTTTTTTAAATCTGAACTAATTAAACAAACTATGTTAAATGATGTGTTATTACTTACTTGTGTGACCTTTTTTTGATGCAGGACATATCTTATCATGTCATTACCAGGGAAAAGGGTGAATTAGGAATATGGCTATCAGATGGCAATAACCAAATCAAAAGGAGACACAAAGGAGGAACTGTGTTGACCACAGTTGTGATTAAAAGGTTTGGTAGACTGCAAACGATTGTGAGATTTCAAATTGGGCAACATGTCAGGGTTGAATGTGGAGAGGACCCAGGACACTGGAGGCAGAATTTCAAACTAAAGACAAGCCTTTATTTAGGCAGATACAAAGTACAAGAGTAACAAAAAATGTCAAATAGACACAAATCCAAGTGGTACAGGAGCTTATGGAGGTTAACACACAGGGAGATGAAACCAAACATAACAGACGCTGTGACCAAAACTGAGGGGAAGACAGGGCTATTTCTAACACAATGGGCTGATTAGGGAAGTGGAGCCATGTGGGAAACGAGGCACAGCTGAAAGTCTCACAAAGGAGAAAATCATGACAATCACAACATGGGAAGTAAAACTAGCGCAATGCATGATGGAGAACCAAGCTTCAAAGTAAAACACGAAATAACCAAAAGACAAATGCTAAATATAGAGACAAGAAGGCTCACGCTAAACATGAAGACAGAGATGAGGAACACTGAAGGAACTAAACACAAATAACAAACTCAAAGTAGGAACTGAATCTAAATACAAAAAAAAAATTCAGAACTAACACTTGGAACAACAACCCATCTAAAAACGCGCCCAAAACTCCATAAAAAATAGACAAAAAGCAGAACTCAAATCCTACAATAAATAAAACTAAAGCTTGTCATACTACTGTAACAATGGAAACATGAACTAAAATAACTAAAATGCAAAATATTGCGACAACGACAACTTATTACTGGGAAACCCACGAAACAAAAACAGAAGTCAGTGACTCCACAATATCAAAAGAAATCGAACTGACTCTTAGAATAAAGGATTTCAAAACAGGAATCCAAAACTACATAAATACTAAACAGTGACTAGAACTCAAATACAAGGACTAATACTCAACATTACTGGGTTGGTAATGAAATCAAAAACAGGAATCCAAACTCAGCCTATCAAATAAGAATCAAAACTTCAAAAAACTCTTTGGATGCCAATAAAACCTAAACAGAAGCCCGACTCAGATATAATCATGAAGATTTCAAAACCCAAAAAGCAAAAAAAAAAACCAAAAAAAAAAAACCCTAGGACCATGACACAACAGCATTCTTAAGTTTGGTAGTGGCTGCAGCACACGATCCATAGGCTGATGAAATTATGAACGTGTGTGTGTTCGGTATTAAAAGGAATAGCTGTTAATATTTTCAGCTGCATTTAGGATCAGTGCTGACTGACTGTTTTTTTGCTTCCCAGACTAAGTACAAGCAGACCGCTGAGATGGACAGGGCTAGCTACACAACTGTCATCGATACCCCTGACATCATCCACGCTCAGCAGATGAAGAACATCGTCAGCCAGGTAGATTATTGGATTCACCCAATCACCACACTCATAAAAATAAATCTCCTTCTTGTGTCTCTGTTTTAATCCTCACTAATTATATGTTTATCAAAACAGAAAAAGTACAAAGAGGAGGCTGAGAAAACCATGTCTCACTATGTACCAGTCCTGGATACCCCAGAGATGCAGAGAGTCCGGGAGAACCAGAAGAATTTCAGCACTGTAAGTAACACAGGAGGAATTGTGCTATTTCTTGACAGGTCAGCATGTCTCGACTGCTCTAGGACCTACAGTACGAAGTCTGAGGTTCTTTCAGCATCTTGTGCCTCTGTGTGTGCCTCTCCACCTGCTGTAAAATAATATCTCCAATATTTTATACTTTTGTACTGTTGGATGGTTTAATCCTGTTAGGTGTTTGGTATCAAGTTCTGTGCTCAAAGCTGCACTGTATCTTTTACTTAGGTATAAGTAAGTGAGCAGAAGCTAAGCTACATTTTTTTTCCAAGACATTTTTTGCCTCTTTGTCACTGTGAAACATTTTAACTGCACTTTTGTTTTTCTCCTTGTAGCTTCAATACCAGATTGACCTTAAAAACATAAAGGGCAAAGTGTGTACTGTAAAGGACACTCCTGAAATGCTCCGTGTTAAAGAGAATACAAAGAATTTCAGCTCGGTATCTACTCCGTAATATTTTTCTTAACGTTTTCTAATATCACTTTTTTTTTCTTTTTTTTAACATAATTCTTTGAATTAATTTTTTGGGGTTTTCTTTACTCATTTTTTTTTTTTAACAAACCCTGATATGCAGCCCTCCTTTCTTTGGAGCAAACAAATATGTTTTTTAACTTTGCAAAACCTGCAGTATTTTAATTTTTGCAACTAACTTTTAACACTTGGTTCTATAGCGTAACTTTTACTTATACTTCTTAGTGCAGAGCTTGTGTTATTAAGTGCTTTGCTCATAGTGTAGTATTTGTGTGTGTGTAAAGTGTGCTTTTTTTTAAATGTTCATATAAATGTTTGTCTCATTCTGTGTGTTTTTGTTGATGTGTGCTCTCAAAGTGCAACATAAACAAATAAAGTAGAGTTTAGAAATTGAATTAGCACTATCAGGCTAACCACTCATTTATGCTTTCATTCCTCGTCCATGTAAGATTAAGTACAAAGAGGATTTGGGAGGAGGAACAGCGTTGCCCGAGACCCCTGAGATGGAGAGGGTTAAACGTAACCAGCGGAACATTAGCACGGTACTCAACAGAGTGACCCTGCCCTTCCTCACCTCCTCCTCAGCCACTCCTACCTCCATAATTCCTTCTCCAGTATCCAAGAATAAAAACAGACCTGTCATCACATCTAATCTCTTCAAATAATAATTTTCTATTCAACTATTTTTTACAGAGACCTGTTTCTCATGCTAATTATTATATATTTTAACTCATTAGAGGATTTTTTGGAGTCCAGAAAAGTCCCTAAATACAAAGCACTAGATGAAAAAAGTGTGTGGACACATGCAGCCTTTTTTGTGCCTTTTGTTTGGGGTTGTTAGTTCAAGTTTGTTCGGTTTAGAAGACTTGTGCATGAAGAACTTGAGTGGCCTAACCTTAACCAAGCAAGTTTTTGAATTGGATCCGTGACTGAAGCCAGACGTCATTGTGCAGGATCAGTGATGGACATTATTAAGAATCTTGGGGCTGAAAGAGAGCAAAATCCTGCAATGTAAACATTAGAGGCAGCACATTAATGTCTAAGCTTTTGAAATACAGTACATTCTCGACAATACATAGTTTATGTATCCACATACTTTCATCCACGGGGGACTTTGAGGGCTCTCATAATATTTCATAATTAATTTCATCGGAACCCTGAAGTAATAAACTAAACGAAGCATCACCCACTTTGAGAACAACCTGCATATTTTACACTACTCACTGCCGACATGCCCCCACCTGCTTCTGAAAATCGATATGTAACCTTTTCGTTTCAGTTGTTCCAAAGTGAATGCTGTTTTTATGAATGGGTGGACATGTATGTGTCCACAGTACATACTGTGTTTTTGTTTGTCACTGTCTGATTTTGTGCCTGTGTAACTTATGCAATGGGCAGATACAGTACAAGGACTCTGTGGGACAAGGCACTACCATACCAGATCTGCCTGAGGTGAAGCGGGTCCGAGAAACCCAGAAGAATATCAGCCTGGTAGAGGAAAAGGACTGCAGTGACCCTTATTTTATTATAATATTATAATATTTATCATAAACACCCTCTGACCTGATCTCCTGCTTATGTAGAAAACATTACTTTTCCTGTATTTATCTCTGGTTTTCCCTCCTCCATCCTAACTGAGTTCCATAAATCATTCCCTTTTGCGAGGCGTGGTTCATGACTGGAGTTGAATTCCTCTTCCAGAAAAACACATAATACCTCCCCTTTCCTAATTAGTCTGCATTGGAATTTTTCTCCTTTTTTCCCTCCTAAATTTAAAACTAATCGGCTTTTGAGTGTGTTACAACCATATTTGACTTATTTTGTGCTGTTTCGTTCAAAGCTTCAATACAAAGAAGGAGTGGGACAAGGCACATCAATATCAGAGACCCCAGAAATGGAGAGAGTTAAACGCAATCAGCACAATATTAGCACGGTACTCCACTGCAGTGACCCTGTATTCTCCTCTGTTGTACATTCATTTGCATTTGTCCACCCCTCTACCTCACTCATCAGACTCAAACCAACAATCTGGTCACCAGTCTTATTGGATTTATAATCTTTCTACTCTTTCTACACATGTAGATTTATTAATGTTTCTACACTCATCTCCACTTCAAGCCAGTTGCTTCTTACTGAGGACAGAAGTATTTTAAAATTGCTCAAAAATGTGTTGACTTGTATTTGTAATAAGGGCTCAGTAATTTGGTAAAAACTTAGAAAACATAATTTAATAAGGAAGAAATAATGACTTTGTTAGGGACTATTTTCAAGAGCAGTTTTCTGCTACAGATATAAAAACTCTGAGGATTCAGCTTAACAGACAACACATTTCAGTGGAATTACTGAAGAGCTAAAATGACTTATTTTTGGTGTTTAGGCTGACATTGGTACCAATTTGTGAGATCTGAGAACACAGCACCGTCAGCTGTGAAATGAGGGCTTGTCCTTGACATAAAGTGGTGTTGATAATCCGGCTAAATGGTTGGCTTGTGTAAAATCAGTCTGTCTACACTGTGGCTTAACTTACTGTGTTTGTGCACTCCAGGTGAGATACCACGAGGACTTTGAGAAGAGCAAGGGCAGCTTCACTCCCACCACCTCTGACCCTGTAACAGAGCGTGTGAAGAAGAACACGCAGGACTTCAGTGACATCAGCTACCGTGGCATCCAGAGGCGCGTGGTGGAGATGGAGAGGAGACGTGCCATGGAGCATGACCAGGAGACCATCACTGGTACAGATAAAAGCAGGCATCCCTGACCTTTAAGAGTTGTTAGTGTGGTTGCAAATAAAAATATAAACCTGAAGTCAAGATTCTTCTGCATGCACATACTGTCCGGACATACCTGAAGACGGACACAGGCTCCCCTCAGTCAGCTTTCATTGACTGATCCTTTTTCTCACCGTACTCAGATCTGCGTGTGTGGCGCACAAACCCCGGCTCTGTGTTTGACTACGACCCTGCTGAGGACAACATCCAGTCCAGGAGTCTGCACATGATGTCAGGTGAAGTGAAACTCTAGAAGATCACTTCACAGAGCTAAAGCTTTAGTTATGCTTTAGTTAATCCAAACATGATCATTAAATATCATGGTAATTGATTAATTCCCAATGGATTATACTGCTATACTTGGTATGTGTCATAGTGTGTGGCCTTTGCATTTACGTCTTTAAACAAATAAAAACATTAAAAAAAAATAAATAAATCTGACTAGTGCAGTCTCGAGATCTCACAGTCAACAGGCCAAATAATCCGCTCTCCAAGTCTGACTGTATAAAGTCTGAAAGAAGCCTTTCCCTCTCACCTAATGCTGCTCTGACAGTACAAGCCCAGCGTCGCAGCAAGGAGCACTCCCGCTCCACCAGCGCTTTGAGCGGCATGGCAGATGAGAAGTCAGAGGTATCCCAGGATGCTGACCACCACACGTCCCTCTACAGCAATGGCTTCATGACCTCCTCTATGGGTAATTATCAAGAATCATCACACCAAACATTGTTGTATTAAAGAGTGTCAAGAATATTTTCCTACCACCATAGATCGAGTATGTGGGGGGTTTAGCATCTGCAGTCTGCAATGTAATTCTAAGTAATAACCCTGTGTTTCATCTGTTTTTTTTTTTGTTTGTTTGTTTGTTTTTTACATCTGCAGGCTACCAGCATGCTACTGTAAAGACTGTGGAGCTGCAGCAGAGGTCATCTTCCGTGGCCACCCAGCAGACCACAGTCTCCTCCATTCCCTCACACCCCTCTACCACTGGGGTTAGTAGCACACATTTAGACTGTACACACACTCCGTTCACTTTAAGTGGTTAAACTTAACCTGGGGGGGTGATGTTACAGGTGAAACAAAGCACACTTCTAACAATAAAAAGCCACGTAACTCAGTGATGCTTGGTGTAGTCAGGTAAAAGAGCTTTGAAATGTTCCACCAGATTACCCCTTCTAGCAGAATGAATCAGATATCAGGGAAAGTGTGGTCTCATATTGAGGCTGCACAGTTTTATCTGAGTCTAGCATTATCAGCTGGCATTATAAGACTGTAAGGCTCATAGACCATCAGGGATCTGATTAAGCAAGTGCTGTTCAGGGTAGGCTTTTAGTAAATCAGTTATATTATTTTATGGCCTATAGAGAAGAGAAGCTGGACTCAGAAATTCTGCATGTTTGTCGGATTATTTAGATATGGAAGAGGATTAGGGCCACTGACTTTTGGGTCATGATGGTTTATTTATTTATTTATATATATATATATATATATAGTATCCCTAATCCTCTTCCATGTTTAAAGGTAGGTTATTACGGTTGTTAAATAATTTTGAAAAGCAGGTGTGTCATATGTCATATTGTGGTATTTCCTGGATCAGCGATTAGTTATAACATCAGTGCGTGTTGGATGTGTTGACAATAACGTAAGGTATACACCAACATAACACAAACTCTCAGTCTCACACTGACTGATCGACTTCTTTCAGAAAAGCGTGCGTGCCATGTATGACTACACCGCAGCCGACAGCGATGAGGTGTCCTTCAAGGACGGCGACGTCATCGTCAACGTGCAGTCCATCGACGAGGGCTGGATGTATGGTACCGTGCAGCGCACCGGCAAGACCGGCATGCTGCCAGCCAACTATGTTGAAGCAGTCTAAAGACAAAGCCCGCCCACCATCCCTCCACAGTGGGCGCGACGCATCCGCAGGGCAAACTCATCGGTCTTCCTGTGATCACAACTGTGGCTTAGTGCAATGTGTAGCTGCTAGTTTCAGTACTTGTGTTTTAATTGTAATTGTAATCCTCGTGGAGTCTGTTATCATTAATATGCTGCTGCCCCCGTTACCTGTGGATGCGATACAAGCTTCATGTCATCACCCATATAAATATTTCTGATTATACATAATGTGCCTACTATGAATGACAAAGTATGTTAGATTGTTTAAACTATTCTAAGACACTGTCCTGGAAAAGCAAGACTGACTAACATCCAAACCGGCCCTTTATTTTGTACATTTCAAAAATTTCATTTACATTATTTATCATTCTTGTCCAAGTTGTACCAAACTTATTTTCTCTGAAAAAATAAGGGGATCTAGAAGTTTTATGTATGTCTTTAATGGAGAGTCTACAAAGAGAAATACTAATGAAACTTATAAGGAGTAAGTCACCATCTACCTCCTCCATGATGAAATCATGAGAAGCTCGATGAATCAAGCCTCAGTTTTCCCTTCTTTATGATGAAGGCTGGCCACTAGTAGAATGTGTGTTTTGTTTCTCCCGATTATTTAGGTCCTGGCTAAAGCACGTCCTCTACCTTTAATCAGTAGCTAATAAAGCACACCAAGCTCCTGCACTACTCTGCCTCCTCCTTTTCATTCTTAGCTTTGACTTTTGGCTTTTCTTCCATTCTTTTTACTCAGCTTTCCTCTCAGTAGTCTTTATTAGATAACTGCTAAAGAGTTCCTTTTACTGTACAGTATTTACACAGTAACTAGTAGGAGAAGTTCCCTGAGCCAAATACAGAACAGGTTACACACTGGCCCTTCTTATTTCTCAGTTTTTACATCCTTGATTCTTTGCCTTACTCCCTCTCCTTGTATTTAGTCCTTCCCACCTGAGGAGAAAGGAAATGAGGAAACAGATATTCAACAAAATGAGACACTCTTGCTTTGGAAGCAGTAATTTTAAAGAGATTTCAATTCAATATGATGTGTGGTACACCTTCATTGTGTCCATTGTTTTATCGCATACTTCAGCTGTATTATTATGATCTGAGATGAGCCTGTGTTCAGAACATACCTACTTTTAATTCACAACCTGCACAGGTATGTTTTTTAATCCCACCTGCAATCAGTGAAGGGCAGAATGCTTGATCATCAGGCAGTTGATCATCTTAAAAAAAAACCCCAAAATTTATGAATACAAAGGAATACTTGTTTGGAGAGTCCTCTTCCCACCACGGGTGGTATATTCCAGCTGTGTGTGACACCTCTTTTATATACGGAGGGTAAAAACAAAGGTTTACAAAAATCCAACAATATTAATTATTCTGTAAAAAAAATAACATGAATGAACCAGGCAGGTGTCCTAGATAAATACTGAGCGAGATATCACCCTTAAAATGAACTACTCAGCCTACATCCGGTTGTCATTTAAATTAACCTTTTCTCCAACCACAGATCCTTAATATGCAGCTATTACCCCTTCAGGTGACTGCAAGTGTCTGACACATTGCAGTCAATTTCTGGACATGTTTCTATGAAATGAAGTTTAGATTTCAGCATGTTTGTCACTTTCGGCATCGCATCGTATAGTTTTGCTCCCGCAGCCTCGTTTCAGTATCCCCAGTAGGGACCTGGTATTTGCTCCGCCAGTCAGGAAAATTACGACGCGCATGGATGCAGATGCTTGTTGTAGGTCAGCATCATAGAAAATCTGCATATTTATTGGGGGGGCGGAAAAAAAAAAGTGAAATCTTTCTGGCCACTGCTACTATAGCTGCAGGGGCACACATCATCCATCCATTTATGCACTTTCTCAACTGCTCGTTCAACCTGGGTCGTAGGTGGAGCACAGGGTGAACCAATGACATCTCAAACATGACACAGCTTTAAAAAAAAGAAAAAGAAAAAAGAAAAAACCAGCAGGCTGAGGCCAAATAATGAAATGACTCCGACTGTCAACCTAATTTTGCTTTACAAGAACTGAAAGCAGAAGTGATTTCTTTTTGCAGTATTTTATTTAAAAGGACAATACCAGACGTGTTGTTTTTTTTTTCTGTTCTTTATAGCCACTGATTATTTTCCAGTAATTTGAAAAAGTTTTAAAAAAATATCTTTAATCAAAAAGCGTGCGTTTGAAAACATTTAATATTGAAGAAACAGTAATAAAATTAATTTAAAAAAAAAAAAGAATTTGCATGCTAGATTTGTCCTTAATGCTGAATTGTTGTTCGTATGGTTTACTGGTTATACTTAAATAAGCCAGAAAAAGTGAGTGAGATCGCAGCCTGATAAGGATTATTTTCACAAAAAGTAAACACTTTAAACACAAGAAAGTGGTGACAAATTATTTGTCTGCAACACAGTTGAACTGCAGGCATCCTTCTGGTGAGATAAGATAAGATTTCCCATGGCCCATAGCACTAAATGAAAAGTCTGATGTCTGGATCCAGTGAGTCGACCACTGAATGGACCGCTGCTGTGATCTGGAGTGTCAAAACACCTTCAAGCTCAAAAATGTTTACAGAAAACTTCTTTCTGTTATCAATACAAGGTCAGAGTAAATTGAGGAGAAAGGGGCTGTTGTAATGCAAGAAAGAAGTCCTGCAGTCACAGTATCGGTACAGTAAATGGCACAGATAACGTTAAGGCTCTTTAGCTTCCTGCTCCTGAACTTAAAGCAGTCACATGATAACCGATACTGTCGAGGCGCACAGTGCACTGTTCACATTTGAGTCAGCTGGTCCCTTGCTGCAGTGTGAGTAAACCCGCCCGCTGGTGATACTGATTCTCCTTGGCTTGTGCGATTTTTGCCGACAGATCCTGCGGCTTCTCGAAGAAGTTCACCAGCGCCTGTTCAGTCAGGAGCGACGCCAGGATCTGAGCGTAGCTCACAGTCCACTCGCTCTCTGCCGTCGTCGAACTCCTGCCGTCTTCAGCAGCCCCCTGCGTGGACCCCGCTGCTTCCGAGTCCTCTTGGCCGCTGGCCTCTGACCCTGAGGTTTGACCACGATGGCCAACCTCGCCGATCTGCAGCACGAGGCTGGTGACTGTGGCAATAGCCTGGAAGAGGTCGTTCTCCTCCGGGTCACCGTGGAACATGCTGTAGAGCGTTTTACAGAACTGGATGAACTCGCGCTGTAGAAGAAGCGATGGAGAGAGTTAACTAGTGATTAGACAGGAGAGACGAGAGAATCCCAGGACTTTTCTTCAATACCTGGTTCATGAGAGGCAGAGGCTTCTCCACACCTTTCTCCTTCTCTTTGGCCAGATCCTGCAGCATCTGCTTCAGCTGCTCCTGGTAATCCTTCACTTCGCCATCGTCACCTTAAACAACAGAGTGAGATTTTCTTCAGCCACACAAATAAATCCCTCTGAGTTATCTCATGCATTGACATCAACACACTACAACACATATAACACACTAGCTGATGCATGAGTGTGTGTGGACTGACTGGGGGGCGGGTCAACACGGAGAGGTCGGTTTGTGGACAGCAGGGGACTCCTCATAACAGAGGGATCATCTTCACTTTCTGTCAGAGCTGCAGACATGAACAAACGCAAGGTAATCAATAAATTGCCAACCTGAGTGAAACACTCAACAACTTGTCATTGTGTTCACCTGGAGGGATGTGAAGGCAGTAAAGCAGCCGTATTTTCTCATTCAGCTCTCCAAAGTACAGCGTGTCTGAAAAAAAACAAAAAACATAAGGAGACAGAGCTAGCTGGAACTTCTTCTAATCACTTTTCATTTGCAGCTTTATACATTTGCTTTTTTCCTGGCCTGTCCTCGCTCTACCTACCCAGCCAGCTGGCAAAATCTCTGAAGTTCACCAGGTTGTCGCGGTCCTGGTCCAGCAGGGTGAAGGTGCGGTTGGCCAGCGTGTCGGAATGCTGGTTTGAGCCACCGGGCCACGGCACCAGCAGCCCATAGAGGCTTTTGAACTGAGGTCGGTCCAGCCGATACTGCCGTTCTATAAAGGAGCGACTCGAGTCACAGTAATGCCACGCCGCCTCCTCCGCTGCTGCTGCAGAGCTGCTGTCACCCCAGTACAGAGTGATGAAGTGCTCCGTCTGTGGGAGGACGAGGACAGAGAGGAATGAAGAAGTGACAGACACCAAGATGACTTAAGTTACCTTTTACACATCAACTTGTCTGAGAACATGAAAGGATAATAACCTTGAATAGATCATAGACATCAGCCAAGTTCTCTGGAGGGATGGAAACATCTGGAGTTACTAGTCTCAACTGCACAGACACACACAGAGGAGAATGTTATAAATAGTTGAGAGCTGGGCATACATTAAGTATGGGTATGTCCTTACAGCTTATTTTTTATGCAGCTTTAAATATGTTTATATTCTGTGTCAATCTGCTCACCGCATTTTCTTTGGTGGTGTCTTCATGTGCCTGCAGCACTTGGATTCTGTGCCGACAGCGGAGCTGCTCAATCTGCCTCACCGTCAGGTCTCCGAATTTCTGACGTCAGAAAACACAATTAACTGCCTAATGTTAAATTTAAGGCAGTAACAATTCGGTGCCCTTCATGACTTGTGATGACAATATGAGGATCAGAGGGTCAGTTCAGCATGACCACCTCACTTAATCTAATAAAAGGAAATGAAATAAAATACACTATATTCCCAAAAGTATTCACTCGTCTGCCTTCACACGCATATGAACTTGAGTGACATCCCATTCTTAATCCATAGGGTTTAATATGATGTCGGCCCACCCTTTGAAGCTATAACAGCTTCAACTCTTCTGGGAAGGCTTTCCACAAGGTTTAGGAGTGTGTTTATGGGAATTTTTGACCATTCTTCCAGAAGCGCATTTGTGAGGTCAGACACTGATGTTGGACGAGAAGGCCTGGCTCGCAGTCTCCGCTCTAATTCATCCAAAAGGTGTTCTATCAGGTTGAGGTCAGGACTCTGTGCAGGCCAGTCAAGTTCTTCCACACCAAACTCACTCATCCATGTCTTTATGGACCTTGCTTTGTGCACTGGTGCGCAGTCATGTTGGAACAGGAAGGGGCCATCCCCAAACTGTTCCCACAAAGTTGGGAGCATGAAATTGTCCAAAATGTCTTGGTATGCTGAAGCATTAAGAGTTC
>VUQI01063390.1:2760-13267 GCA_015106735.1 Paratilapia polleni | reverse complement strand
CTAATGTGAATCAGCTGAAATGAAAACACTTCAAAACATGTCACCAACAAGTAAAAACAAGCAAAAAAAAAAAACCCCAAAAAAACCACTGAAGCACCCACAAACACACAGACTCATACAAACATAGTCAAAATCAGTTGTGACAAAAACAAAGTAGTACTGATGGCATCTGTTGTGACAATTTTCAAAATACATTCAACAGAACAGCTCACATTGACTGACAAAATAAAACGCTCAGGCAAATCAGCTAAAACGTGTTGCACTTTAACAAAAAATGGCATCTCCTATTATTCGACTTACTTTTAACCGTGAAAGGATCAAAAACCAAATCGCAGAGCTCTAAAATTTGAGCTACTGCAGGTTTTTTAATGGAGGACATCAAGTGAAAGGAAAAAACACTGATGCGGATTTGTGGAAAAAAAAAATTAAAATAAAGTGCTTTTGTTAAAACAAACCTCATCCTCTGTGTGAGGTATTAAAAAAAATTACATCAAATGGCACAAAAACAAACTCTACTCCATTACACTGTGCACTGAAGAAAAAATGAACTATTTACAGTCAATTTAACCACACAGAAACATTTGTGTCATTGTCAGTTGCGTTCTATCCAAAGTTGAAGACAGATTGTAGAAGCCGTCATCACGTCTTTCTTGTTTTTTTTGTTTGTTTGTTTGTTTTTTCAACCTCCAGGGAGCTGATTCTCTTATGTTAGATGCAGTTAGTGTTGTCAGCATGTCCTGGGCCCACTGGGAGGTCTTTCACCTTTTCTAAAAAAAAACTTAAAGTCCCAATAACTGCTCAGCCTGCTGGTTCCTCTCTGCGAGAGAGAGGACCCAGTGCTAAGCATCAGTGCTCAGCAAAAAACTTCCAAGACTCTATTTCTAGAGCACACACATACCCAGGCCTACATGCATGCAGGCACACACAAAGACTCCCAGGCTTACATCAAAACAGTGCTCAGAGAACACAGCAGGAGCAGAGCAAGCCGTTTGATAGTTTGAGAATCAGAGTGTAAGGAGGAGGTGGCTAAGCTGCGGGGGTAGATCCTCCACTTATCCCGATGTGGATGGAGACTTTCCATATCCTTCTGGGCACTGTATGCTGCCACTGTGAAGTTAGCATCCCCGGTGGTCAGGAGGTCAAACACACAGGAGTGGAAGTAGATGTCCTGCACCTCCAGCTGTTCCCTGCAGCGCTCCTTCGCCCCCTCCACACCAAAAACTTGCGTGGATGTTTGTGTCTGTGAGGAGTAGCTGGGCCGACGTAGCTGCTGAAGCTGTAGGCCAAGCGCAGGAGGGGAGAGGGGCAGGGGAAGATGCCCTGCCTGGTCGATGCGTTCTCCGCTGGGGCAGCCATTCAGGCAGAGTTGCAGGTCCTGGGTGGCATCATAGGCCTGAGCCAGTTCCTCTGGGATCCGCACTGCCAGGGTCAGGTAGCGCCCCAGCTGACGAACAATTACAGTCACCCCAATGTAGCCAGCATGCAGCTCCACGTGGCGCCCTGGACTGCGCTCAGAGATCCACAGAGCCCGGACCTTCCCAGTTCCTCCGTCTGCACCAGCAGAATTGTGGATGGGGTCCCCACTGCTCACAGTTCCATCATCAAAGGCAGCAGGGAGGTTGTCTGTCACGGCCTGGTAGACCCTCTGGTCTGTACAACCCTCATAGGGCTTGAAGATGATGGTGATCTATAGAGCAGGAGAGCATCAGGTAACTTGGAGAGACTGTGTTCATTTTACAGTTACAAAATCAGTTCAGTAGTTATGGGATAGACACAACTTTCATCAAGGAGATGACTAGAGCAGTTAATTAATTGGTCAACTGAAAGTAAATAAATCACCAACTAATTTAATAATATGATAATTTCAGTAATTTTTGAAGCAAAATTGTAGCAAACATTTGTTGGATTCAGCTTCTCAACTGTGAAGATTTCCTGCAATTCTTTTTATATGAAGGTCAATGAAATATATCTTTGGGATGTAGACAGCTAGTTGAACAAAACGGGCAATATGAAGACTTCTCTTTGGGTGCTGGTAGATCAAGATGGTCAGAAAATACTAATACTGCTAATAAAAATAACAATAAGTTGTAGCCCCAACAAATTTTTGTATCATTATTTCAAGCAAAATTTCTCTGTTGTTTGTTACTTCTCTTTTTTTGTGATGTAAATTGAGTATCTTCTGGTCAGAAAATTAAAAAGTCCGCATTTATTATTTCATGCACTAAACTATTAATTAATTAATTGAGAAAAACATCTCATGATAGGTAGAAGAAATTTCCATCTCTCTGTTTTTCACAAATATTAACACTCACCCATTACATAGGTTACTGACTCTCATCAGGCTACATTTGAGAAATGACTTAATGACTTTTTAACAAGTTGTAATTTGACACAGCTATGCAAACATGCTGACACATGCACACACACACACACACACACACACACACACACACACACACAGGGCTCCAGTGGTGAGTGGAAGCTGGAAGTGGTAGATGCAGGGTGTGGTGTGAGCATTACGGTTAGCACTAGCATCATAGTTCCGGTGAATGGCTGCTTTGTTCATATGACAGCCGTGAGGAATGAGGCCTGACAGGCCATTAAGCCTGGAGGGCTGTTAATGTGTGTGTAAGAGTGTGTGTGTCTGTCCCTAATAATCGTGACTAATAACTTGCCCCACCTCTGACACAAGGTCAAACCCAAGGCTCCAAAGTGTAGCAGCTGTACTATTTGCTTAATGTGTGTGTTTTTGCCAGTGCGTGCGTGACTGAGTGTGTGCATGGGTGTGTATGTGCTTTAATAATTAAAGCTATCGACTGTGCTAGAAAGTGCAGATCATCGTGGGGAAACAACAACATTGCTTCTTTAACACCACAAAGATCACCTTGTGTGGTTCGTCATCCATTTGGTGGTGTGTGTGTGTATGTGTGTACTTGTGAGTGAGTGTCTTCTGTTGTACAGGGTCCTCTAAGACACACAGTGATTTAAGCAGAGCACAAGGAGTGCCACTCGTGCACTTATGAGACACACACACACGCACACACATAAGTGTTTGCAAACACACACATAAGTAAACAGTGGCTCCTTTCACACATCTCATTCCATGGTATTAAAGGCCAGGGTATACGCAGCCATTAACCAAGTTAGGTTTGTAACACTGCTTCAGTCACAAGAGACAAGAGTCACAAGATCGAGGCAGTTTGCCTTATACCTGTTAGTCGATGGGAGCAAGAGACACCCAGAATAAGAGAGTCAAGTAGAGCAGGGAGAACATGTTTTCCAGTTTCACTTTGATAAGATTTCTTATTCTGACGTGCAGAAAAGTAACTTAGACGTCATTACAGAAACACAAACAGAGATAACTAGATTGCACACCCTGCTTGTACTTGTGAGGCTCTTTCAGCCTCAGTAACAGAAAATAAGAGCCCAAAAGCCAATTTACAGTTCCTTACCTTATTGGTTGCTGTGGCACTGGAGCCAGGAACCACGGGAACATTAGTGACTTGCACCGACAGATAGTCATTATCAATGAGAGGCCATGCTCCCTCCACCTTACAAGTCTGGAAGCTGTCCTTGAATGTCCTCAGGTGTGGGTCTCCAAAGAGCCCACAAAACAGGTACCCAGCCCGGGAGTGGCTATGGCCATGGCTGTGAGTGTGGGAGTGTGCATGCGCATGTGCATGGGAGTGCGTGTGGGCGTGTTGGGTACGACTATGGTAGTTGCACGGCTCAAAGTGGATCTCAGGGTGTGTAGAAGAAGTGGGTCCGTCTCTGGAGCAGTTCCTCTGGGTCATGAGGTCTGAGATGCCCAGAACAGCCGAGTGGAAGACCAGGTTTCCTCGGCAGGACTTGGCTGTCCTCTGAGTGCAGGCCGAGTACGCACGTAAAGCCTTGCAAAATTCAATGTGAAAGCCATCCACGGCAGGGGTCAGGTGTGAGGTCAGGGAGACAAAGTCAGTGGTGCACTTCTGGATACGACACTGAGGGGTGGCCACCTGGGACTCACCTGAAGAGGAAACACAGACAGAGTCTGAAATACTGACATAAAACAATATAAGAACACAGACAAAAGGAGACATGCGTGTCTTATAATTTAGGTGTGAAATAGACAGAACTAGATCTTACTAGAAGTAAAAAGTTTGTGCAATCACATAAGACTATTAAGGTTACGTGTGAAGAAAGCTTTGATCTTGAACACACAATGATATGAGGCTTTTACAGTCTAATAAAAACCTAATAAAACTAGAAAAAGAACCAGCTGTTGATTGAAAGTCTGGATCAATCAGCAATGCCGCTCTGTGAGTGTAATAAACCTGAAGTGTAATAAACCAAAGAGCAACCAGAGAGTAAAGATGAAGCACGTTTTACCACAAGGCATGAAATAAAAGTGTCCATATAGCAAAGAAGCACACAACACATAGAGTATTACAGACAAAGGGAGCAGAACAATGCAGCTGTGCTCTGCATACAAACACAATATCATGACTTTCTGAAGCTAATAATCTTCGTCAGAAAGGTGCTGAATAATTGTGTTTGGGATCCTGTGTGGCATTTGTAGAGGAAAAACATAATCAAAAATGCACCTTGTGTACCCATCAGAAACAAATTTCCCTGATGTTTTATCTGTTTCTACATTTCTAAATGTAACACGGGTCAAAGTCGCCTTTTATATCATAGATCATCGGAGAGAGAGAAAAAGATAGAGCGAGAAAGAGATTAGAGACCAGACCTAATGCATCAGTCACAACGTGCTCCAATTAGATTAGGCCAGAGAGAGAGGCTCTGCAGTGTATGAGCAGCTGCACACACACACACACACACACACACACACACACACACACACACACACAAATGGCTATCATAGAAAGAATGCCGGTTGTACTTCCGTTAACCACACAAAGTCAGTGATCTTTAGATGATGGTCCCTTAATGGCCAAGAAAAGGCAGAAAGTGCATGAGTTTTTACAGAAATGATCACTTAAATGTTACTCCATCAGTTAACCAGCCAACAGAACATGCCCGCTATTCTTTGTAGATTTATCTGATTTTAGAGCATGAAGGAGTGTGGTGCCACCAAATGGGGGCAGTACTGCTCTGAGTTTTACAAGTCAGGGTGCAGGTACGGACCCCTGCTAACACCATGCTTTAGAATCTCTCTCCTAACTGTTAAATACTGACACCACCCACAGACACACATACACATACACACACGCACAGGCTGCCTCCCATGCCAACCACCGCTACACAGACTGTCTGAGCACTGAGGACACATTGTGTCTTTGACTGGCGCACCAACAACCTCCTTCTTTCCCTCCAATCTAGACTGCAGTACCCAAATACTGCTCCCAATCTAATCAGAGTGGGTTTATTCTCTTTCGGAAGGTATCGAGATCATGAGCTGCAGCACAAAAGCACTTATTCACTGATATTTTCCGAGAAGGATGACTTAGTGAGAAGCAAGCTGACCTTCTAACTGCAGGACTCTGGTATCAAACCGTTGACTTATATAAAGGTTAAAACCTTATTGACAACAAGCTTCTGCTGAAGTTTACACCACTGTGTCCCTCCAGTGCTGACCCTGTACTCTGGCCTCCCTGAAGTTAAAAAAACTAGGATTTCCATACGATGCTTGATAATGTTTATGATATTTATATGTTGCATATTAAAGCACAATTTTCTTATTTTTGGTCTTCAAAGATTCCTCTGATCTCCTTTTTAAACAGTTTTTCTAAGTATTCATAGCTGAACCTTCAAAAGAAAATCCAATTTCTGCATATAAATTAGCATTTTCTGTTAAGTCAAGCCAAGGTTCTACTGGCTAGAAAATATTGTTAAGAGGAGAATATATAACTCCTCGTGTGTTTAACGTTGCCTACAATGTTGCTTCCATGCCCCATATCTTTCTCGCATCCAATATCATCCCACAGATCTCGAATCTTCTTTTGTCTCATACCTTATGTTTCGTCTGATTTTTTTTCACTTGCCTCCATCAGCAGTACTCTGTTTTCAGCTTTCAGCCCCCTCAGCCTGATTCCCTGGCCAGTCTCCTCACCTCCTAGTCATCTTGCTGCCTCTCATCCTGAGGCACCTTCTCTACCATCAAACAGAGGTCATAAGATCAACCAGCTGAATCTCAATGGCTCAGTTTAGCATTTTTTTTTTTTTTTGTCTCCCAATCTGGCTGCCTCCAACTTCTCTAATCTCTGGAGATCAGAAAAGGATCTACTGGGATCATCTCTCAATGAGGGAATGGCTCTAGAAGTGCTTATTGATCACCTTGTTGTGTGCACTTTCTCACATGCCGAGCTCAAATCACACAAACAGCCTTCCCATAGCTTTAAGCTACAAGGCTTTACAGGAGCTCACTCCAGCATGCATTCTCTGTCGTCGACTAGACACTGCGAACAATAGTCAACAATTCAGACACTCCTTCCTCCCTGTCTAAACAGACACATGGGGCTGACAGCTGGAGCAACAAAGAAATGTATCTAAATAACCCGAACATGTACAAGTTTTAACAAATAAAACATTCTGTTTGGCTCAATAAACTAAAAAATACACATTCTTTCCAGGTGACGCACATGTAGCATAGGTGCCAACAGGGTCTTTAATGTGAAGTGGGTCTCTCTGTTCCCACCAGAATGTGTGCAGAGGTGGTTTTGTCCGACTGCCTGCGCTGTGTTAAACTAATTACTGGAGGTGTGACTGCTCAACAGACAGCTGACCCCCTGCACAGACAGAAGCACTCAGACTCAGCCAGTTTTTTTGCACCACATGCAAAACGCGTCTGTGTCTTTACGAGACAGAAAATGACCAGCAAACAATGTGTCAAAAAGAAGCCTCGTAAAGACCTCTGCAAAGCCACAAAAAAAGAGTCATTCAAAGCTGTCACATTTGATTTTAGTGTCAGTAATCCTTGCAGACACCTTGTTACCATTTGGCTTTCAGCTAACAGACTTTTCTTTTGTTTAATTATTTGCTTTTTCTGTTTTTCTAACAAGCATTGAATCAGTGTAGGGGAGTTTCTGTAGGTGACAATCACTAATATGAAGAGAAATCTGTCAGATATTCAGAGACCATACATTTACTTTTAGGCCAAATTCTTAAATTAGATTACCTGATAGCATTTCTTATAATACACATTATTAATATGCATTAACCTCACATAAACAGTTTATTTAGATTTGGTCAGATTTAAATCACAGCACAACTTTTTACTTTTTATGATGTGCAGCACTGGAATAGTTTGTTCTTTTTAAATCAGTGCACTAAATAAATCTGTTATATATGGACAAGAAGAGAGGTAGTCCTCTCCTGCCTTCTCTCCCCCTCCTCCATGAGCCATTAAGAGGCAGACAGGAGAATGACGGCCCAGGAGAGAGGAGAAACTCGATCCGTGCTCAGACTGCTGCACTGCCGCTTTAGAGAGAGCCGTTGTCAGGCAGCACTGGGCCCAACATAAGGATCGGCCACACAGTGATTACAAACGCTTAATAACTAATAAAGTGTTTTGATCACTACCAAGAGCAAGAGACTGAAAAGAAATGATGCTACTATGGTCATAGTTGGTGGAGTCAACAGTAATTAGTTCATCACTGAATAACAAAGTATGTAAATTACAGATTAGATGCGACTATGACCGAAGGAGACTCTAGGTGTTGGGGTGCTGAAGTGTAATTAGTTACCTATGTGAGCACCGCAGCACAGAGCGATGATCAGCAGCAGCAGCGGCCGGAAGCGGCGCACCATAGACGGGGAGGTGAGGCGCTCAGCCCCGCGGCAACAGCATCCGGCTCTCCCCATCCCCGTCCATGCAGGGCCAGGAGGGGAGAGTGGACAGACTTCCAAAGGGCGAGGGCGGGTGGTGTCCAGGCCTTCTCACTTCTTCTTCTGCTTCTTCTTCTTCACTCTTCTCTCCTTCCTCTCCTCCTCGGGTGCGCAGGGGCATTAAAACACAGCTGCTCCGCGGAATGCAGGGCGGAGGGGGAGGAAAGGCAATGAGAGAAGGAAAAAAAACAAAGTACAACCAGAGTCACTTCGACGACACTTTTACTTTTTCCCTATACAAATCCAAACCACACGTGATTTAAGTGCGCTCCAGTTGCAAGTCGGACTTTTGCCGTGATTATGATCACTCTCCTCTCTCGTCCCAAACACGCACAATCATATCCCTCCCTCCCTCACTAGCCAGGCGGAGGTTTCTCCTGCTCTCCTCCCATTTCACTTTCTCCTCCTCCTCTCCCCCCACTCCAGCAAATCAATAGAGAATCAACCAAACCCTGCTGGCGGAAAACCCGCCTATACCACAACCGATAGGGAATCGGGGAGAGAGGGAGAGAGAGAGGTCCACAAAATAGAACAAAAAGCAGATTAAAGTTGTGAAACCTTGGTAAGGCAGCACTGTATAAACTGAAGATAATAACGGGCTTTTATTTATTTAATTTACTGTTTATTTGCACACATAACCACACAAAACAGCAGGGACATTACAATAGAATTCAAAAAGGAAGTCGAGGGTATATGATTTTTTTTTTAAACTTGCAAGAAAACAAATCTTACCCCATTTTGCAAATTTAAAAGGGATAGAAATACTTATACAAGCATACTGCAAAGATAGCAAACAAACAATCAGTGATGGAAAGCAGTTTGTTAGACTTTTAACCTTCTCCTTTCTTGCAACACAGCTTTCTTTCATTCTGTACAACATGTGTTTTGCAGTAGTTGTGGAAATGTAAATTTACAAATTTTACAAGCCCAAATCTTAAATAATCTTTATTTTTGTATTGCTGTTGTTTCTCAGTTCCCACAGCATTAAATAATCATACAAAAAAGTAACCATATTACATTCAAAACACAGCATAAAGAGTTTATGCCTTGCAACTCTTCATACTACTTCATAACCTCTTAAGTCATATTCAGTGTAGTCCCTGTCTTCCCCACTGCTATGATATAAATCTGCTGATTAAACTCATTGATATAATTAATAATTAATTCACTGGCAAAATGAGTAGAATGTTTTGTGTGAGAAATGCTGTTATTCAGTCTGTATTCAGTGACAAGTGGCTTAGTCCATGGCTGAGTTTTTGTTTTGTGTTTCTTAATGAACTTCTCCAGGAATTACACCATGCCGCAGGTTGAAAAAGTTGTAGCCTACACTAAGCCTCATCTGATGAGTTTGTATCTCTTGTGACTTTATTGGCAAAATGCTAATAAAATGTTGACAGACAAAGAACTAAATTCATTGAAAAGACCATGTCTTTAACACACAAATAGTCCAGACATAAAGACAAAGAAAGACAACAAACTGTTCACACTGACACCTTCATAAATCTAAAGTGAAAAGAACAAAAATACCAAAAGTACAAAGTGAGCAGGCAGTGTAAACGCCCTCCCAGAGATAATGACAGCCACTAAATAAATTCAAAATAGCCTGTACCTTGCTATCTTGCTATCTTTATCTTATCAAGCTATAATTCATGAATGAATAACTTCTTATGTGCTATGTGCTATATACACAGCTGAAATGCTGTGTAGTTTAAGATCTCTTATTACAAAAAATCTGAAACTGAGCCAAGCCTACTTTTTCACATAAAGTTTAAAGTTGGACAGATTTCAAAGTGAGTGCCGAGGCATCTACAGTTAGATAATTTTTTACTAAGTCTGCAAATCTACGCTGTGTTTGTTCTCCGTCCATATGAGCAGGGCTTATTGCTGTAATCTTCTGTTGTCTACTACATTCTACACATCCAAACTGTGCAACCCTGGCTTAACCTGTTTATGTGGATGTGAGCATAAGCAAGCATTCAGCAAACAAAGCTGCTCTGTGGCTGAGACTTTATGTGCTGAGTATCAGAGCAGCTGTAGTGTGACTCTAACATGACTCAGGTTCAGTCATGGCCACTCTTTCCACACTGATTGTGTCAGTAAATTAAACACACACGGTCATGAAGATTTTACAGTAAGTGTGGTCAGAGGAGATAATATATGCAACGGTAGCACTTTATCAAAACTACTCACTATTAAGCATTAGTAAGGCATTAGTAAATGCTCAATTAATCATTTATAAAGCATTACTATTCCTTGATATATAATTTAAAAGCAAGATATAAATGGTTTATTCTTGATTAATAAGCTCATATATAACGTGTTCATGCTGTCATTTAGAAATCTAAGTAAGTGATTAAAAAAGATATGAGCTCATTGTCTGTGAGTGTGTTAATAGAGGTTTTATAAATACTTATTTCATATTGTAATTCAGGCAGTTACTAGTCGTTAGTTCAGTATTTTGTGTGACCTCATCTAAAGTGAGGACTGTTTTTGCCTTATAAAGCATTTATAAATGAAACTGAAAGGTCAGCAGAACCTCAAGACTCAAACAAGTCTCAGTTGTCGTCACAACAGAAAAATGACACAGTCAAAGCACAAAGAGATACAGAACATAGAAATATTTATTGCAAGATGCAAACATAACCCACCTGAGGTTCACAGAATACTGAAATGTAAGTAG
>VUQI01063389.1:0-15451 GCA_015106735.1 Paratilapia polleni | reverse complement strand
GCTTAACAGCCAGACAGTATTTTATTATATGGAATATATGGAGTGGAGTGGAAGTGACTACCCAGGACCCCAGTGGTGGGAGGGGCCCTGGCAAGCATGGAATGAAAAGTTTGTTTTGTTTGCAATTTTTTAAATTTTTATTTCTAAGTAAATTGTGTCATAATTAAATTGCCTGAATAAATCGGTTTGGGGACTGGACCTTGATTCCAAAACACAGTGGAGGCTCTCATTTCAACCCTTACAAATGAAGCAAAATGGTTTAGTCCACCCTGCATTAAGAGTCACCTGTACAGCACAGCCAATGTCTTCTATCTAAGTGACTGCTAATATGCACAGTATCAAAAAAGAATAGCAAGAAAGGAGAGGGAGAGAAAGCAAACTGAGGGAAGTCAGCTGTTAAGATGTTTCTTTCAAAAGAAAGCTGACCAGAGCACAACAAACAGGTTAAGAATGGTTTAGCTATCATCAGTTGTTAAAGACAGTGAGCAAATGTCAGATGTGATATTATATTTTACTATAATCTTCTTACTATAATACAAGAAATCTCTCTCTGTTTGTTTGTTTGTTTCTTTGGCCGCCAACTCCTCCTACACAATCAAGACCTGAGCAACTAAATTTGGCAAATGGGTACATCTTAGGCCCCTGAAGGTTCTTATCAGATATTATGATGTCATCACATTGCCTAGCAACCACCTAACAACCGGCTAAAATGACTTGTTTTTCAAAATGTATGCACATATAACACTTTATAAAAGCATTGTATCGTTTTTATTTTACAACAATAACATCTAATTTATATCCACAAAACTTCTGTTATGCAGGATATATATATTATGAGGTCATCAGGCTGCCTGGCGACCACGTAGCAACCACCTAGCAACAGGCTAAAATGACCTGGTTTTTTTTGCACTTATGCACCTACAACACCTTATAATGTGCATCACATCATTTTTATTTCATGACAATAACAACTAATTTATATCCAGAAAACTTCAATTGTGCATAATATTATGACACCATCAGGTTGGTTGGCAACCACCTAGCAACAGGCTAAAAGGACCTGTTTTTTTTTTTTCCTTTATGCACCTACAACGCATTATAAAAGCATCATATCATTTTGATTTCACAGCCAACAGCATGAACAGGCCAAACAATATTGTAGCATGGGCAAGTACTGGTCTATCAAAATTAGTGAGCACAACTTGAAATGCCTGGCCCTTTATTTCAGAAACAGCCAGAGAGAGTGAAGCAGCAGCAGGTCCCTCTCCAAATGATGTGCAAGATGTGGCACAAGGTGAGCTCATATAGTGGCAACAAAAAGTTATTCCAAGCAATAATTTGTATCGATAATGGTTTCAACTGAAAGGTTATGAACGCTAACATCATATAGGATTAAGCTTTATTGTGTGTTGGGCCAGCTGTGGAGGTAAGCAAGACATTTTGAGGAAGTCAGTGCATTTCAAGCTGATGAAACAGTATCTTAAAATACCACAATGACACTGCTCCTCAATTAAAAAAAAAAAAGAAAAGCAAAAAACAGTTGTAGGTAGTAATAGGGTGCATGTATTTAGCTTTTGCTAGCTCTAGTGAAACACCATCAGGCAGCATTAAGGTTTATTGTATGTTGACCCAGTGGTTCTCAACAGGTGTGCTGTGAGGTAAACAAGGCATTTTGAGGAAGTCAGTGCATTTCAGGATGATGACTCAGCATCATAAAACACCACAATGACACTGTTTCTTAAATTAAAAAGGTAGGTAGTCAACTATATGGTGATGGATGCATTCAATTGGCTTTCGCCTGTTGTAACGAAACACCATCGAGCAGCACGCCAACATATTTGTGTACACTCTCACAAACGCTTTCATTTATTTCTAAATCACCCAGTATATCTGCAAGAACATTAGACTGCCATATATGATATCTCTAACTTTTGTGTTCAATAACATCAAACAAACACTAACAGAAAATGGCTGTTATATGGAGGGGTTAAAGTGGAATTTGACAGGTGGGGGAACCCTCTGGAATAGTGGTGCAGCGTGAAAAATTTGACTCAAATTGAGTACCTAATAATTTCTTTTGTGAGCTCCAGTAGATTTGTTTTCTTTGTGGACATGCTTTGATCAGCTGACCTGTATTGCTGCTACTGCTGCTGCTCTAAGGCTCTTTGTGGATTTAGCCAACTGCATCCAACAGTATGTAAGAAGATGGTACATGAACCATTATGGGTGCTTTATTTGACAAATAATATGTCTGGCTGTGTGGTACAGACTGTCCATGAAGTTTGAGTTTAAATTTTGATGAGTGAGATTCTATAATTTTATTAGTCTGTTACTTAGCACTAATTACCAGGTATCTATGTGTTGCACCCACACAGTTTATGGATGCAGCTTGCTAGCCAAGCTTGCTAGCTTTAACTGAAAAAAAAGGACTCATTTCCTACTTTCATCTTTTATATACTTATATATTTTATATTCCTCTTTGCTCCCCGTTGTGCTTTCAGTTTCACAGTTTCATTTTCAGTTATTTTCCTCTCATGACAATCATTGTTCATTAGTAAGCAGCAAACACAAACTAATTCCACATTTTTCACACTCAATAAGAAGGTTTTAGTAAATACAAGCTGCACGCCATAACTAAAACAGCCGAAAGCAGGTTAACCGCATGTAAGATTGTGTCGTCTTGATGAAATCAATGATATAGAGAGCCAATAACAGTGAAGAAAACAGCCGAAAAGAGGTCAAAACTGTAGCATGTTTCAAAATTATCCAAAAATTCTTAAACTGGAACTCTGTCTTTTAATCTGTTTACTTTTGTTTATTTATAGAGTTTTTCTTTTATTCTCTGCTCTAATGTCACATTTTTCTTATTAACTCGGTTTTACTGTGAATCCCTTTGAGCTACATGAATAAGGCCATTATTGTTACTATAAAGAAAAGAAATAATCTGTTGCACACAAGCCAGTTTGCAAACTTTAGTGTCAACAGAGAAAGTTTGACTAAAGGGCACAAACATGTAAAATGCTTACCGGGGTAGTGCTCAGGGGCAGGCCAAAACTCAAACTGAGATGTCTTGTAAAGTTTGCGGACTAAGACAGACAGGAAGCATGGTGAGATAGCCATCATGTCAGCACCTCTTTTTGAACAAGTGGAAATTAAGAATCAATGACTGATTTGAGATTCTGGTGGTTGTGGTTAAATGTTTGTATCTGCAAGTGAAGCTGGAAGCAGCAATCTGCAGCCTGTGGGTCCTGTGTGAGGACCTGTGGCTGCCTGTACTTGATTGATTGGGGCAAAAGAGGGAGGTGTTTCCTCTTGAACTTTAAAATCATTTGACAAAATGGGGGAAGGCAGGAAAACATGTGGATGCACATCTGGGGCACATTCAAAACTGAAAAGGGTTCGCAGTGTTTTGCTATATTTGAACTTCAGCTGAGGCTTGAAGGGTCAACTCACCCAAATTAAATGGACTGATTCTTATATAGTGCTTTTCTACTCTTCTTGAGTACTCAAAGCACTTTATACAACATGCCTCATTCACCCATTCATGCAAGCACTTCCCTCTATGCTGCAAGTGCAATCTATCTAACATTCACACACACTCACACTGCCCCCGATGCATTCACTGGGGGCAACGTGGGGTTCAGTATCTTGCCCAAGGATACTTTGGATTGCAGACTAGGGGAGCCAGGAATCGAACCACTGACCTTCCGATTAGCAGACGACTCGCTCTACCTCCTGAGCCACAGCCGCCCCATTAAACATATTTTGATTTCTATCATTCAAGATGATTTTGGTTTAGATTTTTTGTTTTAGGCCTTTTAAAATAAAAACAAATATATATTTAGCCGGTGCCCAGATATCAAGGAACTGTAAATGTTAAAATTTCTGAATTTTTGGGGGGACCACATTTTGAGGATTTCTAATCAAGGCTTCATTTAAATGTTCATATTTCTATCTTGAACTCAAAACAAAAATCTCATTTTAACATTAATCTATTAATCTGGATACTTTAACAACAACAACTTACTAACAACAACATTGCTTTAAATCAAAATTACCATCTGAAAAGTTAAATTTTATGAATATCCAAATATTTTTCCTTTCAAACCTTAAACTGCTGGACCCAGTATGTCTCCTCTATAACTGAAAGAAAGCACGCAAGCTTCATTTTTTCCACATTATATTTGTATAAACTGCCTCTTGGACCAAGACTGGCTTCCAAACTGGTGGGCCAAATCCTTCTTAAACTCAGATTTAAGGTGAGCTCTGAGAAACCTTCCACTCTCTGCAGATGAGTTTCAAACTCCGAATGCACATCACTCAGCACAGTAAAGCTAAAACATTGAAGAGATATATCTCTGACCACAGACTCTTGAGATGCCTTAATTTGGATTTTTATTTTATTGCAAAGCAAACAGACACAAAAGACCTCATTTATTGTCCAAATATGAAGATATTAAGAGCAAAAACAACTACACCCGCCATACTCTGGATCTTTCTTTTTTGCCAAGATAATTATTAGAAATGATTTAAACACAAATATGCAAATAAATCTGAAAGTCCCAGCTCCGGGGTCTCAAACCAAAACTTAATTTATCACTTAGAAAATAAATGGATGGGGTTTTTTTTTTTTACCAAGTGAACAACAGATGCAAACCTTCACCAGCAACATAACAAGATTCTGCCTCTGGTGAAGAAGCCAAAGCCACAGTTCATATATGCAGCCAAGTCCCTAGATGCTTTAAAGGGATTTGGCCACTTTGTGGAGCCAATAACATGCCTGAGTGAGATTCACAAATCAAGGAGGCAAGCACGAAATATGATTGAGCCGTACAAGCTGCACATAACCGTGACAGAAGCGGCGGTGGAGCGAGTTAGAGGCAGATGGGGTAACGATAGACAGAGAGGCTCTGCTGGTAGGGAAACAAGAGATGACAGATAGACACATGCAGATATATTAGTGTGAGAGGGAAGTGATGCAGCTGTCTGATAATGTCTGAGAGGAAGGAAAAGAAGGGATGGAGAAATAAATGTGTGCTATTAACTTTAAGATTTAGCTGGACTTGGTTTTGCCAGCTAAAGCCAAGTGATGCTCCAGAGCAGATGGCAGAGGCTCTCAGTTTTCAGTCGCAAAGAAATGATCAACGATCACTGCACTCGTGCTCTCACACTTCATGCATCTGCAGTTATGCAATCGTCACCAAATCAGTGCGTTTTAAAAAAATTTTGCGCTCAGAGGCACTTTGGCAGTTTTGTTTTTCTGGTTTGGCAGTTCATCTTTCTTATTATTGCTGCAGTTAAATTTAAGGCAGGTGGATTCAGGTCAAAACTCTCTGCTATCTGGAATTTTTAGCCAACCACCAAAACGATCAACATTTTTCTGTGGGAGAAAAACAAGATGTGAGTATTTTTCCAGTCTTCAAGCTCAGAGGCACATGCATGAGGTAACACTGATAAACATCTGTGCATTATGTTACCAAAATTCTATAAATCAACAAGCGCAAGTGAGCAAGAGAGAAGCAGACAGGAAAAGCATCATCTTCGTCATCTGAGGTTGTGTCAAGTCACATGATCACAGTTTGCAGTTAAATCAAAAACTACTGGAAGTATACAAAGAAAAATTGTTGACCTATCAAGAGTGAAATACCTCTAAACTGCTGATCCTTTACTGTTAGCATCCTTCATGCTATGTTAACTCTCACACTAGCAATGTTGCTATTGACCTGGATTGGTGCATCCCTATTCTTAGCGCTGCGTTGACTGACACACTTTAAAAGGGTGAAATATTGGGGGAATATTGTTTTGGGGTGGCTGAGCTTGCATTCTAAAGTAACATCCACCTGATTGCTAGGACCCAAGGTTTCCCAGCACTGCACTGCAATATTATTCATTTCACATGTAAGTGGTTTTGATATTTGATATTACACAGATACGGAGCAGCATTAGCATTACTTAGTGAACACAAGTGCAGTGGCTACATAGTGTAGTGGTTAACACATCTGAGGAGACACAAATCCCAGGGAGGGTTGCGTCAGGAAGGGGAGTCTGGTGTAAAAATCTCTGCCAAATCAAACATGCGGATCCATCTGCTGTGGCAAATAAGGGGGCAGCTGAAAGAAGCTTGGCGAATACAAATGCAACAGTTGCTCCCTTTTAGCTCTGTTTTTGTTCTCCACCGGGGAAAATATGTGGCTTTAAATACTGCACTTTGTTCTTCAGTTGGTTGCTAATGTTTTCAAGTAGCCATTTGCTGCTGGTCAGGCACCATACAGTGAACTAAACTATTAAGATTATGCATCATAAAGCCAAAACAATGAGCTGAAAGATGATCACACATATAGCACTAAGCGGGACCTAGTGCGCTGACAAGTTCTGCACTGCAAACAACCTTTGTTATCATAAAGCACAGTGATTACAGCAGCTTTAAAGTGATTTCAATTCTGATTATGCTTTGCTGCTATTACGTTTTCTTTACCATAATCTGCACCAGGTCACAACAGGCTGCAGGGTGGCTGCAATGCAAAATATCAGCAATTTATCTGACTAAAAGTATTTGTGCTGTACTGTGTCACTGGATCTTGAAAGGAAGAGGTTCAAGGCTGGAATAAAATACAGGGTTTTCTGGATGATGCATGCATTATTAATTCTGTTTATAATAGACAATTATGTAGAAGTACCAAAAAAAATTAATTGACCACTTGATACATGCATTTAGGTTAAAGTAGACATTTTCCAGTATCACAGTTAGTTTGATTTAAACATTAAAATCACTTCATAAAATACTTGAACTTTTTCCTTTCCTGTAATTTATAACTTTTCCATGCTTTAAGAATTCATGTAGAGTTGAGAAAAATAAGGAAGAAATGGAAGCTTCAGGGAATTTACTCCAGGTTTCCATGCGACTGAAAAACACCCACCACTTCTCTCTTTTTTTTTTTTTTACAAGTGTAAACAGAAGTTAATGCTAATTTTCCTCTTGTCTGCAATCAGAATACATTACTTTCTTTCGTCCTTTGCATGTCACTGTGCACTGTGGAGCTTCTCTTTTTCTCTGTTTGCAGAACAGAAAATGAAGACTTATTTAAGATCTAGAGCCAAGGGACAACTGATTTGATTTTTAGATTTCTTTGGGAGTTTTGCCACTGGATGAGGATTCTTTTTTTTTAACCACAGCTCAGCTATGAAACTAACAGAGGTGGAGACTTGATGCATCTCCAGTATTTTCAGGCCAAGACAAAAAGCTTTTCTTTTTTTTCTTTTTTTTATTAAATTTTACAGGAATGATGAATTTGGGCGTGACTGCAAAGAAAATGATTTGGGATTACTGGAAAGCAAGTTCAGCCAAGTTTAATGAGAGCGCAATAAAAACATGGATGATAAAAGAGCAGTGGTGCTGGGCATGTGATTGATAAAAAAGCCAACGCAGAGACCTTCAGCAGTGCTCTGTAATCTTTGATTGCATATCTTGCTCCTTTAAAGTTGCCTCATTTAAAGTGGAGTTTAAAAGGTGAGCGTATCATGTAAAACGGCTGGTATACTTGCTGCTTTTACAGCATTACTGAGGGAGACACACTCGCAGCCTGTCAGCAAATTTTACATAAAATAACACAGCAACAAAACACACACACACACACACATACAGAGGTCCATGTGTGTTACCCACCACGTAGCAGAAATGCATGTCTGCTCGCACAGATCGGTCTCATAAGTGCACAGCTGGAAGCGTGGTAGTAAACGGCGTCTGTCCATCCAGCAGGAGCATTAGTCAGGAGTGAGTGTGTGTGTATGTGTGTGTGTTTGTCCCAGGTACAGATACTCCAAACAGGATGCTTAAGAAATCTTCTCCTCTTCCTCCTGCTTTTTCTCTTTTCTAATGTTGCTCATGCTCTATCTTTCTCTCTTCCCTCCTGCACTTGACGTTACTCCTCCCCTCCTTCTTTTTCTCCTCTTCCTCCTCCCCACATGACTTCAGTCCCTCCTCCCTCCCTTTTTCTGTTTTGGTTCCACTTCCTCTCTTTTTTTTCCTGCCTTTTCCAGTGCAATTTCACCTCCCCCTTTCCCCCACACCTTTGTTTCTTTTTTTTTTCAGCATGATTATCTATTTTCCTTTTCACATCATGTCTTATTTTTTTCCAAATATTTTAATAGTGTGTCAATGTTGTGATCAGCAAAGCAGGAGGAGAAGCCACTCGTTCTGTTTCTCTAAGAGCCTCAGTGCTGATTGCAGATTGGTGTCAGCTCTTCCTGTGCTCACCGCAGTCGGTCCTGTGTGTGTGTGTGTGTGTCATAGATAACATGGCGTGCTCTCTGCTGTCAGAAACAGGAAGAATGGAGCTCTGTAGTTTGGCCCTGATGACAGAGCCTTTCCCTGTGTGTATGCACTTGCGAGTCTGTCTTTGTGAGGACCTCACTGAGTTTTGTTTACCATTGGAGCAAGGACATTTTCTGATACACCTTCAAAGGGCTGTTGGCTTGGTTTTAGGGTTTAGTAGTGAGGTTAAAGGTTAATGTTAGGGGCTGTTACATCACTGAATGTCTTCACAGAGATAGAAATGTGAACATATGTGTGTGTGTGTGTGTGTGTGTGTGTGTGTGTCAGTGCATAAAGTGTCCACTTGAAGCAGAGTAGGCGGGGATGTAATTAAACTCAAGCACATTGTTATGAGTAATCACTCACAGTGACGTGTTCATCACTTCAGACGACTTCCATTCATTAGCCTAACCTTAAACCAAGTCTTCATTATAAAACTGATTTATATTCTGGATTGTTGCTGTTTGTCCCCAAATGTGATCACACTGACCATCTTCAAAATGCTTACAGTTTGTGACATTTTCAAATATCTATATATAAACAGCATGTTATCTTGAATCAGGGCTCCTCTAGTCCACATATTGAAGTGTCCTTGGGGAAGATACTAAACCTTCAAACTGACTGCGTGTGACAGATTAAAAAGCTCTTAAAGTGCATAGAATAGAGCCCTGTATGAATGCGAACGTGTGAATGTGTCTTGCAATGTACACTCTGTAGTGTAGAAGTGAGTGCTTAGTAAGTCTGGAGTCCTTTTAACATAATTAATAATGTTATTAAGGTTTCATTTCTGATCACTGAGCCCATTCTTATTCCCAGGGGTCAAATACTCCTGTTTAGTCAAAGTTTCTGGCACTTCAGAGAAATGCACAAGCTTTTCTTTAATATCAGTCCTGTGACACACATGTGCTGTCAATAGCGAGACAAGTGTATATTTTCTTAGTCACAATTTTTTTGTATAATTTTCATCATATTATGGTAGGAAATATGTTATTTTTTGTAAGCAAATATAATTAATGCAAGACTTCTGGAAAGATAGCAAAAATTTATGAGGGGTAAGGATTATCACATATTCAAGATTCACATGAAAAATAAAGTTTTCACGGGACTCTATGCAGTCCTGTGAAAAATTAAGTCCACCCTTAATGCTATTAACCACCATAGGAATTAGGAGGGTAAGTAGCAGCCAGTTGCTGCTAATCAAATGCACTTGATTAATTGATCATCAGCAAGTGTGAGCATCTCTATAAAAGCAGAAGTTTTGGCAGTTTGCTGGTCTGGAGCATTCAGGTGTGTGTTAACACAATGCCACAATCTTCCCAGAAGTGGACGTCCCAGCAAATTCACCCCAAGGTCAGACCGTGCAATGCTCAGAGAAACTGCAAAAAAACAGAGAGCTACATCTCAGACTCTACAGGCCTCAGTTAGCATGTTAAATGTTAAAGTTCCAGACAGTACAATCAGAAAAAGACTGAACAAGTATGGCTCGTCTGGAAGGTTTGCCAGAAGAAAGTCTCTTCTCTCTAAAAAGAACATGGCAGCACGGCTTAGGTTTGCAAAGCTGCATCTGAACAAACCACAAGACTTCTAGAACAATGTCCTTCGGACAGATGAGACCAAAGTGGAGATGTTTGTCCATAATGCACAGCGCCACGTTTGGAGAAAATCAAACACAGGATATCAGCACAAACACCTCATACCAACTGTCAGCACGGTGGTGGAGGGGTGATGATTTGGTCCTGTTTTGCAGCCACAGGACCTGGGCACCCTGCAGTCATTGAGTCGACCATGAACTCCTCTGTATACCCAAGTATTCTAGAGTCAAATGTGAGGCCATCTGTCTGACAGCTAAAGCTTGGACCAAATTGGGTCATGCAACAGGACAGTGATCCCAAGCACAGCAGCAAATCTTCAGCAAATAGTCAAGGCATTGCAGTGACCCAGTCAAAGTCCAGACCTCAACCCGATTGCTATGGAGGGACCTTAAGAGAGCTGTACATAAACAAATGCCCACAAACTTTAATGAACTGAAGCAACATTGTAAAGAAGAGTGGGCCAAAATTCCTCCACAACGATGTGAGAGACTGATAAAGTCATACAGAAAACTTCAAGTTATTGCTGCTAAAGGTGGTTCTACAAGCCATCGAATCATGGAGTGTACTTAGTTTTTCACAGGACTGCATAGAGTACTGTGAAAACTTTATTTTTCACAGCACTGGAATTAAATTTTGTTTATATAGCACTAATCAATTAACAACAGTCAGCACTTGCCTCAAGATGGCAAGTGCTGACTCACCACCAGCATCCCTTCCTGAAACAAACACTGCTCTCCTCCCTTTAAATACCCACTTAGCATGACTACACCTCTATTTAAACAAGGTGATTAATAATACATATTGCTTAAAGCTCACAGACTCCAGAAGTACTGCTTGTTTCAGTAGTGGCAAAAATTTGATTCAAATGAATTCTGCAAATTTATCTTCATGCAAAACAGGCACTATAGATGTAAAGCTAAATTTTATCATTAATGATACTTGCAGTTAGTGACTATGTTTAAAAAACTGCAACAAAGCCATAGCCTCACTAACTTTGTAGAAAACATGGAGGCACTCCCACACAAAAATATATGTATATTTTTATCTGTAAATGTAATTATAGAGAATTATTCTCCATTATTTTTTTAATACAAAAATTCAATTATATATAGTAATCATGTTTCCAGGGTTGAGACAGAAGTCTTTGCTACTTTAGGCTTTGAATTTGAGCTTAAAACATGACAATGAGACAAAAGAATACTTTAGCTTTTAGTTGACATTTTTGATATGCAAATGGACACACACACACACACACACACACACACACACACACACACATATATATATTCAAAAGTTGTATATATATCCAAATGTTTGTTTGCAGAAGACTAAAATTTCTCTGTGGCGTTTTAATACTTTTGGAGGGCACTGAGTTTGTAACTGTAGGCTGCACTGACAAGGTTCAGCCACTAGATGGCTCTAGAATGCAACATGAGAATAGTAGTGCCACATAAAGGAGTGTTGTAGCACTGTGGAGATTTTCATCCCTATGAACCAGCCTTGGCGGCCCTTCTGAATCCACACACAAGCATTTCCACTTGTTCAAACACTCATACATTTCTCAGGACATTACCTGACATAGCGTATCTTAATTTTAATTTTTTAAACGAGTCATAAACATCAGGGAGACCTTAAAGGAAATGTCCTTGGAACTCTAATTGGTTCTTACAAAGATAGAAATATAAGAGGCAGAGGAGGGCAATTACAGGAGTTTGTCTATGGAGTGAACACTGCCTCTCTCTGAGCTGGGTGCAGCTAATTATGAAAACAACCTGCAGCTACAACAGCTTTCACATCCTCAGTGGAAGCTCAAGTTAAGACTCACCCCAGGCTACAAACCTGGATGTTGAACAAAAAAGCATGCACAGCACTGATTTGGATTTACACGTCAAAGGACGGATCCAGCCAAGTATCCTCCAAATTGCCTTCATAGATTGCAAATCTTTGATCAACACATTAAAAGGGTGTTAAGGGCGTTTTTTTTTTTTTAATTTCCTTTTCATCAATAGACAATTAATCACAATTAATTCGCTGTTGCTCTTTATTCTGCTAGGATTCAACTGGGTTTATCAGTGTGGTTTCACTTCAGACAATCAATATAAAGCGAAAAGTATGAAGACAGCCACGTCTTACATGATGCAATGCTTTATTACAGGTGTTTTGTAAAGACAGTACTCATATTCTGGGCTTTTCCTGCATAGATTTAGCTGCAAAGGGGCTGAAAATAATAGCAATAGCCCAATGTAGAAGTAACAAATGTATGGATTACTTTTAGCATCACTCCGGGACATGATGTGTCTAATTTTAGCAATATTAAATATAAAAGAAGGCAGCCTTGGAGATTTGTTTCATGTGCAAGTTAAAGGACATATCATGGTCGAAAATGAATGAGGTTTCTTACATTAGCACTGGTGGCCAAGGTAATGCCATCTAGGGTAAGAATCTGGCTAGACACTGTGTTTCTAGAGCCTAATATCATAAAAATAACGAGAGCACGCTGATGTTAGCTATTTGCCATTATGTCAGTACTGATAACAGCCGATAAATGAAAATTAAATAAGAAAAGAGGAAGTGGTAGAACACAACCAAGTTATGAGTGTTGATGATGGATAGTGTGTCCGCCAGAGGACACTCTGCGACTTCCCTGTTGGCAGCACATGTGTTTGGAACGCCACAAGCACAACAACCAGCTGATCTGAGGCCTGAACTACAAAGCAGGATTTCATCTTATCCAGGGAACGTCAGGGTTAACCCTGGGTTTTCTGTACTACAAAGCTGGTTCATTACTTACAAGGGTATATCACCATGGAAACTTGTGCTGCAAACCAGATTAGAGATCAACAGGTATTTTCTTTCTTTCTTTTTTTTTTTTTTCTACAGAAAATAGCGTCACCATTCTTGGAAGATCCCTCGGACCTCTGTGTGCGGATAGTAGGAGGGTCTAAAGATTTTCAGTAGCATCTAATGTCTTTTGTGTTTCCCTGATGAACATCAGTAATAAATATAGATTCTTAGAAGCAACTTTATTCCTTGATTTTTTTTTCTGTTGGCTGCAAACAACTTTGCAACAATTTTATTGTTCTATAAGCATTAATGATCCTAAAACAGAACGCCTACACTGTACTCGCTTACCTTATATCAGATTTGCATGCTGACTAACCCTACGTTTGAATTCTGTTTTTATATTTAATCTTTACTCTCAGACCATTAAACACCACCAAGGCTGCAGCTGAGAGAATATAAACCAAAACTGTCCTTTAAACATTAATTTAATGAAATACTCAGTCATAATCCGTCAGATTCTCCTATGTCTTATTGATAGAGGTGTGATATTGATAAGTCTGTTAACTTACACAGTTGGCATTTTTGCCGGCTTTCCTTTCAAGCTTCAAACTGGCTAAACTTTATTAATATAGCAGCTCTTTTCCAGTCTTACTGACCAAAGTGTTTAAAGGACACACTGTTAATAGTCTATTACTCTACAGAGCTTTTCCTCTCACACGCACTCATACTGCTGCTTTGTCTGCAGCAGCCGTGTTGCTTTCAGTCATATTACGTTTTTAATCTCTGGTGTTTTCCCCGCAGTATAGTTTCATCTTCCTTTGTAAAATCAGCCGCTCTGCTGTCAGTACACTTATCCAGTGGTCAGATGCTGCCAAGGCTGCCCCTTTCATGTGAACACACAGGGCAAACCCTGCGTTAACTTAGCAAGCTGATAACCAGCTTCGTGTGCCCGCATAATGATTACCTCTGACCCTTCACTGGGAGACAGCAGACTCTCCAATAATGGGAAGATTTTCTCCTGCTGCAGCCCAGTTTTGAGATTCAAAATCGTAACAAGAATATATTTTTTAATGTTTAAAAATCAAATCCTAAGGTTTAAGGTTTCTTAATCAGTAAGAAGGAAAAAAATAGATATGGTCTGTTCTAATATAAATAAAACAGTGTCCTGTCATGTACGAATTAAGGTGTAGGTTTTTTTTCTCTCCCTAAGCCAGCTTCTGCTTCATGAACACACATAGTAATTAAGTACCCTATATAAATAGCTAATGATTAAACTTTGGATCAGAAGGTTTTAGTTCCCATGTGGTGCTTCACTGTGTAGACAGAAACAGCCAATTAACAAAAGAGCTGGTGCTGGTGAGAAAACTCACAGTGAGAGCGTAACCTTGAAGCCTACTACAGCAGGAGGGAAAGTGCACAAACAACATATACAGTTTTTTTTAAGCAAGAAAAATAATTTATTTATAATGATATAATAATAATTTCATCACATTGGCATTGCAGAGCTGCAGAAGGAAGCGTTTCTGTGAGACGCCACCTCGCAGCTACAGATTACACCATTGGATGGGGCAGGAAAACAGGGGTCATTCAATACATACACGGAATATTCCTTTAAATATGTATTTTTTTTCCAATGAGAAATAACAAAAATAGAATAATTCCAATATCTCTATCTGTCTGTCTTTCTCTAGGTCTCTCTAATTATCATATCTGTGTCTTTATAAGCTGCCTGTACAGCCCACAATACTGGGGTTTAAACTGGGCTCTGGGGGGGTGGGGGGATTGCTTGTTTTACTTCGCCTGGAGAGGCAAAAGGGTGGAGTTTACGAACCACAACACAGCAAACCTCACCCATCTGTCACTCCTGTAGCAAATGCAACAAAGCCTTTTGGCCCAAATCTGCAGCCACAATGTCTCTCTGTCTCTTATTCTTATGCTCTTTCTTTCACTCTCTCATAAAGCCGGGAGTGTTCAAAAATAGAACAAAGTCTTGATATTTTTATGTGATAATGTGATTTACTGAAGTAACTCAATATATCTCTGGAAGAGGTAGCAGCAAAGTATTTCTATCTACCCCTTTTCTACTATAAAGTGGTTCTTTATTAATTTATTGACAGTACTGGAATTGTAAACTCACCCTAATGTTGATTTTTTTTTTTAAGGTGTCTCATTGCATTGTAGGGAGCCACAGCCAAAATATCCAAACTTCACAACTATGCTATCTGTATGTAAAGCTGGCCTTTGATTGCATCTTGAAGACCTAAACCTGTCTGCCAAGCAATATTTGTGGCAAAGGTTGGTCCATTTCCAACTGTTAACTTGGTAGGCTAACAACCACATTGACTACTGATCAAGTCTCTAAATGATGTGACGCGAAACCTTTGTCTCTGTTGAGAACATAGAGTGTATAAAACATGGACATAGCTTCCAGGTGGGAAAAATTAAGCTGATGCGGAAGTGGATGTAGCCACGGTGATGTCACCTGTCGAATTTTGACGCTTCAAAGTTAACATTTGGGTTGTTATCAGCTAATGCTAGCAAACTGCATTCATAAATAGACACAGATATCTGCTAATTACAAAGAAAAAGACTAATAAAAAACTAGACTTGCACTAGTGAAAACTGAAGCCATTACCTAAGTCCAGTTCAGTGACTCAGATTAGTGGAGCTCCCTATTTCTGAACACCTCTCAATCAAAGTGGCCACACTCCTAACTTACCACTCTTACCACCAGCATCCAAATGAACGAGTTATTAAAAAAAAT
>VUQI01063387.1:11375-34476 GCA_015106735.1 Paratilapia polleni | reverse complement strand
AGAAAATATAATATTCACTGCTATACTGTGTCATATACTACAACAATTACTTTCATTTCATTAGTTAATAGAGAGCCGTGAACTGTCTTCCCCAGCGGCGGACAGGAACTGAATGTGCTCTGTCTCTATATCACACTTTAACTAGCTTGTTTTACATATCTGGGTTGGTCTCTTACACCTCCAAAATGCAAGATGTTGGGCATCAAAGTGTCCAGTGACATCCTTAACATACAACAATAAAACTGAGAATATTTATCTAGATTGATTCCAACTCCAGCATACTTGATTTGCATAGTTAAAAGTGATGCGACAGCAAAACAGGAAGTTTACTGTTAACTTGCTGTGGATGAATGACTAGTATGCCACTTTGCTTTCTTCCAGTGGGTCTCCACTAAAGATAAAGATTAGTCATCATGTCACCACTACCTCCCACTGTAGGAAAGTTTAGCCAATAAAAGCTCATCATTTTGATTTTCTCTTTGGGCTCCTCCAGTAGTTACCATAACTGTACATCAATCAATTCAATTCAATGCAATTCAATTTTATTTATATAGTGCCAAATCACAACAACAGTCGCCTCAAGGCGCTTTATATTTTAGGGTAAAGACCCTACAATATTAGACAGAAAACCCCAACAGTCAGACGACCCCCTATGAGAAAGCACTTGGCAACAGTGGGAAGGAAAATCTCCCTTTTAACAGGAAGAAACCTCCGGCAGAACCAGGCTCAGGGAGGGGCAGCCATTTGCCACGACCGGTTGGGGATGAAGGGAAACAGAAGAGAGCAGAGGGAGACAGGACAAAAGGCACACTATGGGAGAGAGACAGGGTTTAATAATAACTAATGATTAAATGCAAATGGTGTATAAACACATGGAGAGTGAAAGGAAGTGAGGAAGAGGAAGTGCTCAGTGCATCAGGGATCCCTCTATTGGGATAGTAAGGTACTATGAGATCTTTAAGATATGATGCTCATGCTTACAGTGGTATGTGTATGAAGCCTGATATACTGTATTTTCATCCTCTGTGCCATAGAGCTTCTAAAACATCAATCTAGCTGACATGCACCTTCATTACCATGAACATACACACAAAGTAGTTTATTCAGACCTAGCTTTACCTGATCCCCCTCATAATCACTGAAGGATCCAACGTGGATTAATCATTTGCAAACAACAGCTGTTTTAGTCTTTTTAACAGTGAGCTTGCTGCTTTTAGTGATTTGCATCTTGAGTGTTTACAGTGTGCTGGGGACTGCAGACATAGTAGACAAAAAAAAGTATTGACAGACATACTCTTGATTTTGGCCTGCCAGTCTGCAGCACATAATTTATCACTGCGAGGAGCATGTCCTAGATATAGCAAAACTGATTAATGGGTGTAACAAACAGCACATAAGTTCACATCTTGCCACAGTTCAACAGTTAGCAGATCATTCTGGTTTGTTTTAGCTTGTTGTATTTCTCATTAATGTATCTTTTTTGTCCTTTGCACACTCCACTTACAGTTGTACTTGTCACACAGAACAGTGAATGTTGGGTTAAGTAGCCCACACCCCACAGCAACCATTTTAGCAACATTTAAAATGTTTGTTTTCAGTTTGACTGAAAGTAAACACTGAATGTGTAATCAGTGACTCTACTCACTTGACTTGTCCAAAATCAACATTCTGTCTGTTGGAAGATGGATGTTCCTTCTGTATACAATTAAATTATGGATAGATTCCCCCTTCTTTATACTGAAATTCAGATGAAGCTAAACTACTTCATTAGCTCATGGTATGTTTGGCATTAAAACTGTCATTTTGAGCAAATGCAGTTTCAGTTTAGTAGCAACAGTTTCATCTCATGTATTTTATATAAATGTAAGAGTGGACTGTTGGGGCATGGTGTCTGGCTGATCAGTGTATGTCTTTAATATGACTTTGATGTTCATTTATGTGTAGGTGTATTGTACTTTCTTATAAGATCACCAGAAAAGTGAGTGATACTTATGATGACTGTTTTTGCTTTGATTAAAATAAAATAAAATAAAGTGAAATACCTAAATTCTGCTTAGTGGTTCACTTCACCCAGTTTTCAATAAAAAGTAAGATTCACACAAAGTAAATCATTGTATCTACTTATGTAAATTGCTTTAAATAGTTTACAGCAGTGGATTTTTTAAAACAATCTCTTCAGTAGTACTTTTTCAAACTAATTTCTACCAAAGACATAGAATAACAGCTAATTATGTACTGTATATATGTTCCAGTGAAAAGTAGTGAATCATTTTAAAAGAGTTGGGTGTGTGTGTGTACTGTAAGCTGTGTGTGTGTGCTCCACAGCTAAATACAAGAGAAAAGTGATGCTATGAGATCTGTTCTGTTCAGACAATTACATGTGAACACTATGAGCAGTTATGAGAAAATTCTAAAGAGGTTGACTGGGAAATAAAGAAATAATTATGGTTGCTGTAAGCACTTTCAGCGGCAGATGCTGCAATAAACACCGTTTAATTTCTGCTTATGATGCAGTGTTTTCTAAGACACAGCATTCATGTGTCCACTGAGAACTACAGCCAAAATTCATTATGTAAACAAGAGTTACATATAGTTTAGGCCTAGCTACAGCGGGACACTTTAAGTACATTTCACATGCTATTTTTTGCACATTTCTGTTGAAATGAAAGCACTGATCAGACAACTGACAACTGTATATAGATTGCTGCATGTATGTCTTGTTGCAACCAGCTATATAAATTTAGTCCCACTTTACAGCAACAGTTGTCTCAAGGTGCTTTACAGTGCAAGATATATAAGATGTACATAGCAGAGCAGTAGTCTTTCCAGGGCAGGTTAGATTTTTCTAAATTGTTTGTGAATTGTACCAGGGACATTGCTGATTTGTAGTTGTCTGTTGTACTTTTGGAAACTCTAGGAACCACAGTAAGCCTGTACTTTGAGAGTGATGGGGTTTATAATATGGTAATACAGTAATATTAAGGTTTTTAAGATGTGATCGTGCCTTCTCATTCAGGACTTTGTACGTGTGAAAAAACGTTTAAAATTAAATTTTTGATTTAACTGAAGCTAATAGGGGATTAACCATATTAGTTGCACCTCTAATAGTAATTGCTGGTCTTAACCTTCCTTTCCTACATTGTAATTGCAGCTTACAGTAAGGGTGTGGGCTGTATAGAGTACCCTTTCTTACATTGTAAATCCATTTTATTTTGGGTTTCAGGCTAGATTTACAGGATAAGAATGGGAAACATTGTGATGTGGAAACTTACAAGTCAAAAAAGTTGCTATTCAGATGCATTATGTAAATTCTAATGAAAGTGCAATACTAAATTACTATAGGAAGTACTGTCTACAAAATGATTTATGTTTCGAATTTTGTGGACACAAGGAAATGTAAATACTGACGAATGGGTTGTATCTCAAGTGCAGCTTTGGTGAGTACACTTCCTTCTTGTAGCAGGCAACAGAGTCTCTTTCAGCTTCATCTGCACTGGAAGTCAATACTGCTGAGATGTTTACTTGCATTTACCCTTCTCTGAGAAACCATCAGCATTAATTGTTAACCATCATCCTTCTAAGTGAACCACACTCTCTTCCTGCAATACTAGACCACTGAAAAATAACACTTAACTTCTCATTCAGGAGCTACAGTTTGTGCTGACATTACTGTCAACCACTAATGCTCAGTCATCTTTTAGTTGTTCAAACTCTTAGATCCCTATGAGTCGACTCAGTTATAGTAGTAGTCAGTTTATCTTAGTTAGGCTAATTCAAACTTCACTCAAACCTTTCACTCTCTAAACCTGAGACAGACAGATAACCATTCTGTTTCATAGGTCGGTGTATAATCAGTCCTTAGATGAAGTCCTCTGTGTGTTGCAGTAACAGAAATTATGGTTTAGTCCTACCACAGTTCAGAAGTGTGTATCAGTTTCCTTATCTCTGAAATGTGAGTTGATCCAGCAGGAACAGAAGATGTCCGTGGAAGCTCATTTCTCCTATGGGTTGTTTGCTATATCGGTTCAAAAGTCTCTGCTTTACAGTCTCAGGTTTTCCAATGCCAAGATCTCCACTCAGCTAAAAAGAAACCTGGCCTGTTGTGTAACAGTGCAATACAAACATTAAATCTATTTTCAAAATATTATTCACTGTGATTTAAAATGAGTTACTGAGCCCATAAACTCAGCAGCAAAGTGTTTACAACAACAAAAGAAACACACACAAAATAACAACTGTGATTAAATTATAACTTCTAATACTGAATTATGAACAATTCTCAAATGTTTAAAATACAATTCACATTAGGTCATATTGACCTGGGTTACACCCCCCGCCTTAAACCTATGTAAGTCCTTTTGCAATGCTTTAATACGTTACACTATCTCTGTTTTTGGGGATTGAACAAAAGGGTTACTAAAGGGTTTCCCAGTTCAGGATATGTTCATGTTTTTGGCTTTTCTCTTCATCTTAGGATATTCTTAGTGTATGTTGTGTTTCATTTTCATTCTCCTTACTTCCTGGTTCATCTACTTCACCTTTGATTCCTGACTCCCTCCCTCTCTACGGGTTCAGATCCACTGAAACTCTACACCGGTTTTATTTAGACATTCAGGTACATTCTCTTTTTCAGCTGTATCTGCTTCAGGTACGGTTTTTCCAGTATGTTTACCTGGTGTTTTATCCAGTAAGTTTTCATTTCTCAATTCACCCCTTATTGCTGTGGCACAGGAGGGAGAACAGGTCATCTACTAATGGGAAGGTCTGGTTCAATCCCTGGCTCCCCTAGTCTGCATGTCAAAGAATTCTTGGGCAAGCTACTGAACCCTAAGTTGCCCCCGATGCATTCATCAGAGTGTGAATTTGTGTGTGAATGTTAGCTAAAAAGCACTTAAGTATAGATAAAAGCACTGTGTGAATGAGGCATATAGTATACAGTGCTTTTCTATTCAGTTTGAGTACTCAAAGTGCTGTATAAGTACCAGTCCATTTATTAGTGTCAGTGTCATTTCAGGTAAGTGGCCTTCTTCTGGTGCTAACACACCGCTAGGTGTAGGTTGTCTGGAACACTGTCAGAAACCACTACATCATCTAAACAAGCTTGCTTTACTGAAGAAAATGAGTGCTCCCTTGGAGGCAAAACTATCTTATATTCCTGTGTGGACATGACAGGACCTCTCCACTCTCTTCCTCTGAGTTATACTCTTTTTCTTTCCCATCTGGTTCAAGGTTTGGACAATGACATGTGCTTGGACATTGTGGTTCATTTGACATGTTGAAGGAATCTTCTTCTAGAGAGGGCAGAAAACCACATGGCAATAAAAAGTCCCCAGCAAAGTCATGACAGTCCTTTTTGTCTTTAAGTGTACCAACCATATTCAGAAGTGTCTCGTTAAACCTTTCTATAAGGCTTCCCCTGGGATGATAAGGTGTGGTTCAAACCTTTTGCAATCTCACAAAGTTCTTAGATGGTCTTGAACTCAAAATCTGGCCCTTGATCACTATGTAGTTTTTCAGGGATGCCATTCTCCCAAAGACACTTGGCTACCATCCTGGCGTTTTGATTAGGAGTTGGAATTGCCACTGCATACTTTATATAGAACCCGGTGATAAGAAAGGCATCTTTTGTGTTGCTTTGGTCTGGCTTTATCAATAGAAAGTCTGTACAGACTAACTCAAGAGGTTGGGTGATCTCAAAGTTTACTAGGGGCGCTGCCTTCTCTGGCACTGTTTCTACAAACACAACTTCTGTAACTCTTAATATTCTTTTCAATATCAGTAACCATTTTGGGCCAAAAAAATCTGGCTCAGGTCAGATCAAGGGTCTGGTCGATACTTTGATGACCCATGTCATTATGCAGACTTTTCACAACCATGTCCCGCAAATTATCTGGCAGAACCAAGTGGTAGTGATTTTCCTCACCAACCTGCCTCTTACAGAAGAGAATCCAATTTTGCAGCTCAAGTTTGGTAAGCTCTCTCAGAAGGATGGAATGTTATGGGAGTTCTCGTCTTATAACAAGAAGAGATGTTTCTCTCATCTTCCAGGTGGTAAATGACTTCATGGATAGTAGGGTCATTTCTCTGTTCTTGTCTTAGTTCTTCCTCTGACATGCTGGGAATGCCAGCTGTCTGGATCATTAAAAGCGAGCATTTAATGCCGATCACCAAGAACAAGAAAAATAAACAATATACAAAACTTACAAAAGGAATAAAAGCTAAACCAGGGAATACAAAAAGTCCAGGAAACACTAGGGACACAGGGCATGGAAACACACAGCTATGATGGGAGGACACACAGCCATGAGGGACGACGCAACAAGGAACAGAAGCAAACTGAGGACTTAAATACAAAGGGGGGTAACGAGGGGAACAGGAAACAGCTGGGCACACATCAGGGAAGACGAGACACTGGTGAACTAGCAGACAAAGTTTTCTGTTGGCTGCTGTTGTTGCTTCACCACTTCTTTTTTTTTTTTTTTTTTTTTTTTTTTTTTTTTTTACAAAGGCATTTAATAAACCTTTTTCCAGTTCATGTCATAAGACAAATTGTAGCAGACAGATATTGAAAGCATTGTTGTGGCTGTAAGTTATGAGGTTTCAGGCGGAGGGGGCAGTAATAGTCAGGTGAGAGAGCTGATACAAAAAAATATAAGCCCACACAAACCACTGTTTTAAGTAGCACTAAGGTAATAACAGTCAACCTGTTATACTCTTAAAAGAAATCTTAGTATTGAAACCCATGCAGCTGCTCCTAGGTTGGGATCTCAGTTAGAAAACCACATCACATAACCCCTGCTGAACCATGCACACCTACACCGAACACCGTTTTTCCTCGGTTCCATGCGTCAGTCAGAAGGTGGTAAAAGATGGTGTGTGTTAAAGAGTGTGTGTGTGTGTGTGTGTGTGTCCCCTGAGGTGGCCTGCGGCTGTGAATCAGCAGTGTCGATGACAGGCTCAGGGCTCTGTGCCTGGACTCCTAGTATATTTAAAATCCCTCCTAATTAAACTTAATAGAATGTAAATTTAATATCTGCAGAGATTGTGTGCTGCTGGCCGGCCTGCTCCAATTTAAGGATTGATAGAGGCCAGCAGGAAGGTTAATTGCTGACTTGATCTACTGTCCCCGTGACATGGTGTGGGGCTGTTTTAATTGGGCCTGATCTGCTGCTACATGGACAGATTTCATTAGACTAGCTGGCCTCTCATTGACTGGAAAGAGACTCGGATTAGCACCCCCTGTCTGCATCTGCAGGAAGTGCAGAGGGCTGGATCAGGCATCAATCTTTCTTCCTTTGTCCTGTGTCCTTTCTCTCGCTTGAGCAGCATGAAATTAAAGGTGGGGCCCTAGACTAGCCCCACTCCTAATGAATGCTGTAAAATGCCTAGTAATGACAGACCAGCATGATAGATCATTCATTTTTCACACGGTGCAATCACTCAATGCACATGCCCATGACAATGGGAGAAGAATCACAAGCAAACAGTTTTTTGGACAACATATTACGTCAGTTTTCTCACGAATGTCATAATTTCTTATTGCAGCATGTGTGTGCAAGGATTTTCAATCTAGAGGCATCTTATTTATTTCTTATTAATAATTAAATAAGCATACTGTAGGTGTCACTGTTCAAATGGTGGAAGGAAACAAACATGGATAATTGCATGTTATCTGGAGTATCTTACTAAAACCAACAGCAGCTCATCAGGTAGCTGATGGCCATTGTCTTGGCTGCTGAACCTAGTCTTGGTAAATAATTTGCACTAGTAAAGGCTAAACAATTTTCCCTTTTTAGCCTGACTTTGACTAGCATGTGTGTATCTGGCCAGCTATAAATCAAAAGGCGGCCAGTGTAATTAAGTGTACACTACATTAGTCAGGCTAATTAATTTTGGGGGCCATCCATCCATTAACCAGCGGGCCAGCACTGATTGGGCCTCTGTTCTATGGAACCCCTGACACTGGGGACCGTGACCCTCCTTGGCTGCCCTCATCTTTCCAGATACACTCATGCATTTACACCCAGAGACACAGATGTGTACACGCTCATATATGCACCAAGTCTTTTGGAATTTGACTGAAAATCTTACTACAACTGGAAGGGCACTTAGAGAGCACATCTGCAGGCAAGGCCATTACCCTGTCTTGCAATTTTTAAAAAGAGCAACCCAGAGCTGCACCGAAATTTAATGGGTTCCTTTTCTGCCCGTGCTCCACAGTGTTTAATCAAATTTCTAAATGGAAGTTTTTGCAAAATCTTGCTGACAAACGGTTGGACAGCAAGACGAACAAATGGTACTGATCACATACCTCTGCCTCTGCATAGGTGGACGAATACGTGACTGTTTTTGTCATAATTCTTGAGGAAAGTGTTGTTAGCAAGACTTACTGAGAGGAGGCGTTGGAGTGCTGTGTTTGACTATTTTATTGCTAGGCCAGATTGTATTGACAAATCCCTTATATGGGTTGTGGTAGCCAACTAAATCAATACACTTCACTGTGAAAGACTACCCACCTAACATTGTCTTAATTGTCCTGATGCAGTAAACCCCATCCATTTACTACACCATGCGAGTCAAAACAGAGTTATTAGCACCTACTATTTGACCTACACCTGTTTATGGCCTCACTGGTTAGGCATGTGGTGATATTTCCTTACAATACAATAATGACATATTATCTGGCTAGAAGAGTCCAATCTATCACAACGAGGGCCCATTATATCACTGATAACCCATCTGGATATAGAGGGAGACTATTCCCTCTAGACAACAGAGCCTGTTCTCCCTCTCTTCTCTCTGTTTGCTTTCGATGCTAATGAATACAGCGCTGAAGACACCGAGGAAAAAAACGAGTTCAGCTATGAGGGCGTAAACTTGAGAGATGCAGCTTTGATGGCAGCGCTGTCCATATAATTAAAACCCTGGCAAATGAAGAACAAGCAGTGGCTTCTGTTGGTCCTGCTCATTAACAACAGGCCGTTTGAGCCCGGCGCCAGCCATGCTATTGCCATTGTGTGCTTGGGGGAGGTGGGGAGGGGCACTGTGACTGGCAGCTGGGAACACCATGCCAACGGTGGGATGGTGTGACAAACCAAGCCAAGGATGAGCGCAGAGCCTGGCACCAACAGGGCCAAGGATGGAACGTTGTCTTGTAGGCCCCTGGGGTTGGTCCCGGTCAGGGCTGTAACCTGAGTTACCCTACAGCCTATCACTACTGCTGTCTTCTCCAGCTGGAGCCATTGTTGATGTCTCTTTTTACTTCAAACTTATTCTGTTAAGCAGCTGGTTGACAGGCCCAACTTGCGGTATTTTTGCGTTATGTTATTGGTTTCCGCCATGCTTATCGTGTTGTACTGTATTTGTAGAAGGCGACTTTTTCTATGTTTACTTTGTTTTTCTGGCAGTGAATTTCTTCTGAAAGCCAGGTGTGTAATTGACAAAATAATGCTTTAAAAATACAAAAGTTATTTCATAAAAGTAGCTTTAAGAGCACCTAAATAACTTCCCTGTTCGTCTTATGCAGTCTGCCTGTGTTGTTTTTTCCCCCCAAAACTGGCCATCTAAAAATGTTTCTCATCACTTGACCCACAATTAAAGCTTGTTTCCAGTATCAATTAATCTGTTAATTACATTCTCAATTAACTGACTGTCTGGTTTTTAAGTTGTTGTAAAATATGGACATAACCTTTTCTCATAACTTTAACCAGTATTTTTTGTTTTTGTTGATGTATTTATCCAATTTATTCTTCTTGTAAACATGATTAATCATCAATCAATTAACAATGAAAGGCACATTTTAAGGTGATGTATCCTTAAAAGCCCGTGATGTCTTTAAGGGTTTCAGAAAGAGTTTTTTTATAATGCAGTTTAAACTATTTACAGCTTATTTAAATGAATAGAGATTTACTATGGACTCGCATCATGCTGTAATACCCACAGTGCAGCCGATAAGTTTTATGCAAACAGTATAAATATTTCAAATCAAATTAGTGAGAAAATCTGATCTGTCTGTGAATTCCAGTGGACTCGATATATGTCTTTTTATTTAATCCACCACTTTGTCTAAATAATGTAAGAGCTCTATAAATCACGAATAATCAACTTTAGCTTCCAACACAGTCTTTCTTTATGTTTTGCTTTATTGATGGTTTGTCTCGTCTTGTGTTAGTCAGAATGGACCCCGGCTTTGAAAATCCCAGGGAGGAACAGCAACAGCTAACAGTGATGCTATTATTTAGTCCAGATGAAATGTGGCATAAACTGTGAAGGATAGGGATCTCTTTGTGCCTGGTACATAGTGTCCGACTTGTATGATGTCAGTCTATTTTTGACTAATGCAGTCCTCAGCCTTTGTAAAACAGAGCACAATAATAGTTTTTTTTCTGTCTCTCTGAAGGATGGAGTGGCTCCCTAGATAACACATGTTGTCTCTGGGGGTTGTGCACAAACATGCACACACACCGTCTCCATTGCTGTTTGCAGCATTTTAATCATTATGCATATATGCATAAGAAGCAGTCTCTGTGAGAATAGCTGCACATGGCTGAATTCAACAAGTCAGCCGCAAGTCCTGTTCAAACCAGGCAACAATTTAACTTGCGTTGTTTGCTTGCTTGGGCTCGTTCCACTGCAAACTTAAAAAGTGATGACAAGAAGTTCTGCTGTTGTTAAGGAAGCCAGCAAACCTGCAAGGATTATTTAAACAACTTGGCCCACAGTTTTCCCCGTGTGAATCTTTACTGTCAGCAGCAGAGTGATGTTACTCCACAATGGCTCATTGTAACACAGCTGTAAACCCAGTGTTGGCACCATGGGCTTTTAAACAACTCTGCCCACCGACATTAAAAGTCACCGGGCTCCATTCACATACACACACAAATATCCCATCATATTTAAGAGGGCCCATTAAGGGCCACATTGAGAATTCATGGGCCTTTCTCTCAGTCTCCCTTGTGATTTATTTGTGACGACCATATTGCCGGGCCTTTTCAGAAGGAGTGGCTCTAGTTTTTGTCTTAGAGGAGACCCAAAACAATGCATCTCGGGCCCATTTCTCCGACAGGGCCTCCTCTTTCAGGGGACAGTGAGAGCCGGGGCTGGCCTAACATCTGTTTGTGTCCAGAGCCAGGCGGGACCAGAGCACAGCGTGCCTCGGTGGCCCCCTTCTCCTCTCCCTGGGGGTCTTTGTTCCCGATTTCATGCTATCAGAGCGGCAGCATGTTTTCCTGCGCAGAGCTGTCACTGGCATAAAAGGCCCTGAGTGGGGTCACATCAAGAGGGATGGGCATGAAAAATTGGTAAAATGTATCACAAAGCCCACCCACTAGATGGTTGCCTAGCGCCCTTTGGTGGGGTGTCAAGACCCCTCCTCGCTCCGGTACCTCTCCTTTTCCCCTTTCCTCTGCTGAATTACACCTCTCTCTCTCCCTTTCTCACCCTGGTGGACCAGCACATCATTTAGATGAAATGGTGCAAACAAATTAAAGGGTGGTGCTCCAAATGAATCAATGTTCTTTGTGTGTGATGAGGGTTTTGTGCCTCATCAGGGTCCTCCCAGTAGGAAGGAAGTGGGTCACCTGCCTGCCTGCCTGACTGAAAAAAAAAGCCAAGAGAAGAAAAACAAAAATGGATTCATGACACCTATGAAAATTTTTCAAAATCTGGTGAAGTCAGCGTTCATTGTGCGTTTTAAAAAAGTTTTGAGCATATGAAAGAGTCTTGCGGATTGAAGCACGTCTACTTTATAGTGCTAACCAAGCTCCAGCCTCTTTTAAAGCTTACAGAATTAGATTCTCATTAATTGTTTGGACCTGATTTTATCGAATACCAGAGTAATGAACTCAACATACTCTGTATGCTTATTGGACCATCACTAATCACCAATCACTGATTGGGTCTTCGATATTCCCTAATTGACTCGGCAACAACAAATTACCTCGCTGTCTGTTTCCTTTAATTGATTTCTGCAGTTTAGAGCTACTGAGGAACAGGTAAATTAAATGAGAGAGCAATGTTTTTCAGGTGCTTAGTAAGTGTTTATACTCTATCAATAGCACTGCTGCCGGCTATATTTTAATGCGCTACAATGATTGCTTCACGGTTGGATGTGAATTGGTTTTCTCATTAACAGGATAAATGCCGTCTTTAGGTCTGTGGTGTTAAAAAGAAATCATGAATGGCTGCAGTGCTGCTGGCTACTCCTTCACATCACAAAGCTCCCTTTTTGGAAACGTAACAACTGCAGCTAACAACATTCAAATGAATGGCTATTGAACAATTTAAGCATGCACGGCCTTATTGAGAGGTTAAGAGAAGCTGGTACGTTAAACAGTCTTGCAGACATCTGCCGCGGTTGGTTTCAAAGTGCTGACTAAAAGTGGCAGGGGAGGTTTCTCAGATTAAATCTCTCATTAGGTTTTCTTTGTACAGGTGGCAGTAATGTGTCAGGAGCCCGGCCTGAGACAATGTCCTCCTCTTACTGGGACTAATATGCCTCAGGAGAGCCCACCCTCCTTTTACTGCCACTACTTTACACAGAGACACAGTCACAATGAAGCATCTGGTGGCCTTTTCCTGTGTAGAAAGCTTTTCCATGGCTATTGTGTCTCCTGCAAGTGTGCATGTGTGAGAGAAAGAAACAGAGAGATCATGAGGCTTAGTGCGTTTCTGGAGCTCAGGCCGAATTGTCGAAGTAACTGCGCGTTTCTGTTTGAAACTTTACTTAAATAGATGATTTCTGAATAATTGCTCTCAGCTCCGAGCTTGTGTGGGTGGGCGAGTGCGTACTCGTGCATCTGTGTGTGTGTGTGTGTGTGTGTGTAAAAACCCCCCAGTAGTTGGAGGTCACAGGGGTCAAAGTGATGAATTTTTATAGGCCTGTTCCCTGTGTTTCAGCCCTGTCCCTTTCTCTGCGCGCTGCACTGCCTCTCAAAGACAACCATGCAGGGCAATTTGTCCTGCGGGGCCCTGCAGAATGGGCCAGCAGAGAAGTTAAATACCAGGGGTGAACACACACACACATACACACACACATACTCTCACACAAAACATACACATACATTCAGTTTCTCTCTCTCACACCCCTCCGTCCTGTTGTCCCGAATGATTTGTGGCCTGTCCATTATCCATTCCGAGGGGACAAATGCTTTTGGCCGGTTTCTGAAGGTAAAGCCAGAATGGCAGCCCTCAATGCGTGCCATTGTTTTTAGAGCAGTTTCCCAGATGTTATAATGCACAAGATAGATAGGGCACATTATCACTACCTCGCACGCCCTCTTACCTTTTACCGAGCTTGTTTTTTTTTTTTTTTTTTGGCAAGGGCGTGACAGGTTAGGGGACCTCCTACAACGCACACACTGCCGTCAGCCTTCAACATCAGCTCTCACACTGCTCAGCGAGTTCATGGGAAGGGGTGAGAGTTTGTGTGTCTTACTTGGTGTTAGGGGAGGAACACAGGCCAGGTTTAGTGGGGTCAGCTGCTGACCAAGTAGGTCACACAGACTAACTTTGCTCTCCATGCTGAATCCCCTTCTCGCTCTGTGTGTGTCTCAATGATGAATCCACCATGTTTGGAGACATTAAATTAGCCGGCCACAGGGAGAGCGGAGTGGATAACTCTGGCTTGTGTCCAGTCAGATGAGGTGGGGAGGGTCACAGCTGATTTACTGGCTCTCCCGTGTAATAGCTGGCAGGAAAAGCAGGAGGCCGAATTTGTTGTTGCCTACTTTGGATGCCCCCTTCTTCCTCCCGTTCGTGCAGATGTTGCAATCATGCATGCAGGACCAGCGTGATGAACGACGGCGAGCGGAGTAAAAGCGATCGGAGTGCTAAGCAATTCGCACTGAACCTGCCACCCCTGCTGGCACACCTTTACTCAGCTGGCAGGCCCGCTTTGCGTGGCAGCGAGAAAATAATGGTGCATTCTGACAATGCCAGTGCCCCTGCTGACACAGAGGGGAGCCCCTGTCCCCTGCCTCTAGTAATGAAGAATGAATAGTTAGCTCATTGTCCACTCATCCTCTGTCTCCCTCCTCACACACTCTCATACTTTCTCTAACTAATTGAAGTTTAATCACTGAGTTCTAAATGCTCAGACAGTTGCATTGGCTCGTCACTTGTTATGGCACAGATTTCTGCTACTTTTTATAGTTTGGTGAAAATAAACAATTTGCTGCTCTTTTCTTGACAGAAATGGTAAACCAAGAATAGCTCATTAGATCATATTTGTGAAACTCGAGGCCTGCTGGCAAGCAAATCTTAATCCGGCTTGCGTATCACTTTAGGTTCTCATTAAATTTCTGCCTACCCTGTTGTAGCTCGGGTTTCCACGATGTAGCATGCTGCATCTAAACGCCAAGCCTTACAGATGGGCACACCCACACCTCCACTGGACATGCAAGATAATAAGCTAGCTAACACAAAATGGCACAAAAAAGAAAGGTTGATGCTGAAGACACACAATATAAACAGAGGTGGGAAACTGAGTACTTCATTACTGAGTGTAGATAGAGGTCCATGTATCTGTTTGCCTCTGTTTTCAAAGGAAAGCATATAAATTGCATCTTGATTTGGAAACCACACACCAGCAGAGGCATGAAGCCATAGAGGATGCTACAGATGCTTCAGAAAGTCACCGAACTGAAACGAGGCATGCGACTGCAGCAAAATATGTTTCTTTGACCCGAATCTCAAAGTGATGAAGCTGTAAAGTTACGTTCCATTACATGAGAGGAAATAGCTGAGTCTGGGAGTTTCAGAGAAACTGCAAAAGTTTCTTCGCTACTTTATTTTATTTTTTTTCATTTTAAGACAATTTTATATCTGAAAGCTAGGCTGTATGCTGCAGGGAAAACACATAACAGATTTTTTACTTTATGACAACCATTGAGTTCTGCATATTCCGACTGAAAACAGGTCATGTGAGATGCATTATTTTGATTCAACATTGGAATGTATTTTGTTTCATTAAGTGCAACATATTGCCAGTGGCTGTCATATTCAGGCTTGTGAAACAGGTTGTTGTGAGGTGGATGTATGGTAACCTTTTTGTACAACTGTAATCAGAGGTTTGCTTGACTAAGTGGTCTGATGGCAAACTTTTTTTTGGTGAGTTTTTGTTCACTGGTTGAGGGCTTTCTAGGGACCCATCAGATACTCTGCATTTTACATTAAATAAAAGCAGGTCAGTATACTGCATATGTCTGCCATGAATGTGAAATTGAGTTCGACACCCCTGTTCCAGAACATGGGTTGCGTGGGGAATTCAGACCATCCATGATAATAAATATATAATCAGCTGAAAAAAGGAGGTGCACATATACATCACATTTTCATCTATTGTGTTTTAAGCTAAGAAAATGTAAAACATGGAGCTAATGTTAACAAAAATCAACAGAGAAATATTTTATTGTTCTTAGTAATTTAAATCTTTTTTGTGTCATTTTAATTGAATCCCCCCTTCTGTTTGTGCTTCCCATTAGCTCTTTCTCCTCTAAGTGTTGACTTGTGATACAAACCTCTGTGCATTATGCATTGTCAGGACTGCTGTGCTGCTGTATGTTAGTGTTTAAAGTGGGCACAGTGGATCACCTCCATCTGTTGGCAGGACCATAGACAGAAGGCCTGAATGCATGTGTGTCTTCGGTCTTTGAAGTGGGACAGATCGCTTTAACCTCTCTTCTAAGGAGAGCAGCTGGAATAGAGAGCTCCTTTAAACAGCCGCTTCCTCCTTCGACAGTCATGAGATTATCCTCCATTGATGCACAAAGCCAGCGCCTTCCTCAGCAGCCTCTCCTCCCGGCCCCCCCAGCCGCTGGCCCTCGACAAACACTGAGTGCTGACCTGTGACCCATAATGCAGAGATGTAATGCCAAGTCACTTTGCAGGATCAGTTAAAGAGGCTACAAGAGTGAAGACATCCTTACTGTCTTTTGGACTACAGCTTTGTACCCTGACAGCTGTCTGTTAATATTTTCCCTTTGCCTGTCTTCGTCTCCCTCCCACAGACTAATTGGCATGTATCAAATGAGAAGCCAACTACAGCCACACAAATTATGGTAATGTCATTTAGGGTGGTCAGTGAGGCCGTTTCTACATTTAACGTGCTTAGGGAGCTGCAGTTTTGAAGGGAGATGTCTGTTCAGAGATTCTGCACAAGCACCTGGGCTCTGCTGGCAGTGGGAAGGACACATCACTGCACTGATATGGCCTTAAGTGACAGCATGGGGTTCTCATTTTCCCCATCTTAATGTTTGGTGTGCAGTTCTTATGACAGAGCCATTGGGATGAGCAAGAGCTGAGGCTCTGTGCATCTTAAGTGAGTGGGATGTTTGTCACTGAAGATGACAATAGGAGAGCTGTGATCAATCGGGTGCAGTCAGCCACCACCAGCGGCACTGATTATTCGGTCTTTGAACATAAGAACGGATCAATCGCTCACATGTGCAGATGTCCAGAGCTGGGTACCTAAGGACAGTCTGCACAAGGGGTTTTATGTTGAACTCAACTTTAATTGGTTTAAAATATTTAATATGCCATCTCGTATTCAGTTAGGCCCTAAATCCACATAAAATACCCATTATTTTTCCAACGGGCCAAATACAAAGTCTACAGCTGGAATCATTAGTTTGCCTTAAGTTATAATGATTTAATTCCTTCAGGAATCCAAAGTGTAGTCATTCTGGGAAAAGACATTTTTCCCACAAGAAAAGGCATTAGCTAATTGTCTTTTTTTTTTTTTTTTCCTAATTGAACCCTCCCTGCAGTGACACTCTTGGCACAGGGTATAGACTTACATGAATACAAAACCTGTGGACCAATTATCTCATGGGGAATTACATCATTCTATTCTTCTCCTATTCAAAACTTATATGTATCATCTTCTGCCTGTTCAGATCTACATGCATTTACTTACGCAGGTATACCACAGCCAAATGGTTTTGATTCAGGTATCTCTTACTGGATTATTGAAATCATTTGAACATGAATGGAGAGGCTATTTCTGTCCTTTAAATATTGATGCTTATTGTGCCAGCAAGCAGTGTAAGCTTTTGGCTTCAGTGGTAACTGTGAAGTGGCCAAGGATTTCTGCTTGACTGATTTTTGGATTTGTAAAGCAGGCGACAGAAGGGCACCCGCTTGGAAGAATTACAGGACCCTGAGGGTTGTAGAATATAAAAACATTAGGGTGCATTTAAAAGCAATATTTTAAAAATGTGAAACTCACCACATTGCTACATCTTATTAATTTTAAGGACTTTTTGCTGCTAATATTTTAAAATTGTAAAAAAAAACTATTATGTGTTATATTACAGTATGTCACATTTAGCACTAATCGGAAATCTCAAAAATGACTTTCTTCGATTGTCTTTGCTGGCTGTGGCTACAATGACTTTTTGACAGGGAAAGTATCTCTTGCCCTTCTCACTAGCTCCTTCTTTGGCCTATTCATTGCACAAAGCTGCTTAAGCACACTTAAGCGCATTAGCATTTGGCTGCCAGGGGACCATATTGACCCTGCATTTGGAAGGCCTAAATGAGTGAAAGATGGAGCGATTTGTTAGGGCTTTAGAAAGTTGCTTTTGGGGGAGTGGGGGTAAGCATGAAGGAATGGGGCTGAGGCGCGGGGGGGGGGGGCTCAAGGAGTTGTTCCACTTTCTCTCAGGGAATGGTGTTTGTTCTTATCTGGTGTGCCATTTCTTCATGGCCGAAGCAGGACTGATTTGTGACATTTCGGTCTAAAGGGCCTTTTTCTGCTCGCTATATTGGCTTGACCCGATTATCAAATCTGTGCTTTGAATTTCAATCAGGTCACTGGCTCTCTGCTGTGTGGTATGGGAACCACTGGCTGAGGGATTTCCTCATTCAACTGTCTTCAAACACAGATGGCCGAATGTTTAACTAATTGTTAAGAGGGTCCACAAAGAGGAATTTAACCATGCACACAGTCCATGGGGTCAGTACATAGACCCAGATAAAGAGAGGGGACAGTGAGATGGTATTTTGTGGGACGGCTCTTTAAAAGCTATTCAAATGCAGCACAGTGTAATACATAGTGTTGAGGTATACTGAGAAAGTACTGTACAAAAGTATACTGTATATTAACATGTGGGTAACCAAACTACATATGAAATCATAGATGGGTTGCATTTTAGTAACTTCAGTTTTCTTATGTTTATTATGAACACTCCAGTTAATCCTCATTCTCTTTCTTTCTTATGTGCAGAGTCTCTGCTCTACTGCCACCATGCAGACGGTCAGAGCCGCCGACACCAATGAAGTTGACAAGCTAATATTCCGAGAAAGCGATAACGACCGAAAGGTAAGTTATGCAGCTTTGAAGCTTCCTGTCACAGAACTCGACGTTACTGCACTGACATACACATGCACTCCTAAACAAAATAAAAATTACATCGTCATACCTACAACTTCTTTGTCAAATTAAACTAAAATTATATTTAACTTTATACGTAGTGGCAGAGCGAAATTCATGTGTGTGAATCTTTGTGAAACAGAGGCTCTCATTGATGCTCTCTTCTGTTTCCCCTCATCCCCAACCTGTCGCGGCAGATGGCTGCCCCTCCCTGAGCCTGGTTCTGCCGGAGGTTTCTTCCTGTTAAAAGGGAATTTTTCCTTCCCACTGTTGCCAAGTGCTTGCTCATAGGGGGTCGTCTGACTGTTGGGGTTTTCTGTCTAATTTGTAGGGTCTTTACCCTAAAATATAAAGCGCCTTGAGGCGACTGTTGTTGTGATTTGGCACTATATAAATAAAATTGAATTGAATTGAATTGAATTTAATATTTTCAATAGGGTTGAGGTCAGGGCTTTGGAATGGCCATTCTAGAAGTTTAATGGAGCCATTTCTAAACAACTGCAGATTCCAACATCATCAGTCCAAACAACTGTACGTCTTCATAAAATGGTCAAAATCCAAGCACCTTTCAGTCAGTATCCTATACTGATTGTGCCCTGTAGGGAAGGTTAAGATTTGAAGTAGCTTACTGTGCATGCTCACACCCAAGTGGCTACTCCTGTTCTTCTTTTTGGCAAACTAGGCACAGTTTAGTGCACTGCTTCCTCCTACTGGTGAAATAATGTCTTTGTTTCCTTTGTTTTTACTTGATTACTTTAAGTTAACGTCACTCATAAAAACAATGAGTAAACTGTTGTTTTCAACATGCAATTAACAGTAACTTGATAAGAGCTAGTATAAAAAGCGTATATTCTTCATTTCCAAGTAAAGTTAACTAATTTATGTGGGCAGAGAATAAAACGGGAAATGATGAGCATCACAGCATGAGAGGGAGACTGTGGATGTGCTTTACTACAGAAAATGATCTGTCTCATTAGGAGTGAAACCAGGCAAGAGCATTCAAGGTAGTTTATAAGGATATCGTGGTCAGCTGTATCAAATGCAGAACTCAGATCCAGAAGAATGACAATAGAACAGAACAGAAGTGATGAGTTATAGTCTTTGTGATGTTGAGTTATAGTTCCTGCTTTGATTTGATTGTGATCCCTTCTTTTGTTTCTCTTGGCCTCAGCGTTTCCCTCTCTGGCTTGTTTCTGTCTTCTTGTCTTATGTGTGTTTTTTTCTCAGTGTCCTCTGTCTTTTGACTATTTCCTGTTTTACTTTGAAGGTTAGTGTCATGGGTTTCTGTTAGGTTATTTTCAGTTTTCTGGCTGTTATTAAAAGTTTTATTTTTCTTTTCATTCTTATTCTAGAGCTTTAGTTTTGATTACTATTGTAGGTTGAGTTTTTTTGAATTGTTTCTATGATTATAGAATTTTGAGTTCTATTAGAATTGTTTAAAATTTAGAATTGTTAGAATTTTTGTTTGTTTTTTGCTTTGTTTTGGGTTTTTTTTTTTTCCGTTAAACTGATAAATACTAGAACATGAGTTCTGGTATTTATCAGTCTATCCTCCTTAGTGGTTATTTTATTGTCAAGTCCCTGTATCTGTGTTAGACATTTCCTTGTTGAGTTACTTCCTATTTTATTTTGTAGTTCCCAGTCTCCTGTGTTCTTGCATTTGTTTTTACTTTCTTTGTGTAACTGTTCTTAATTAGTGTCACATGTGTCTCATATCCCCAGCTGTGTCTCATTCCCCTGATTAAACCTTAGTGTATCTGTGTGTATATATAGCCCCGCCCTTGTCATTGGTCTTTGTGTGTTTCTTTGTTGTTTTGCCTCATGGCTTTTGGAACCACTTTTCTACCATGATTACAATGTGTGTTTTGAGTTTATCTGCCTGTTTTGGAGTCCTTGCATTTGGGTCCACTTCCTGCCATCCCCGTGACACTTATTTTTCTTTTGTGTGTTGTATTGCTTTTAGTTTCTGTGATTGTTTTCATCTGTGTCTCATTCTGCCACCTGTTTCTTATCCACAGTCAATCCCCAGTGTGTCTATACACTAGTAATGAAAAGTTAGGGATATTCGACTTTTGGGTGAAATTTATGGAAAATCTAAAAAGTTCATGCTGCAGTGATATTATACCATGAAAACAGGGCATTTAAGTAGAAGTATGCAGCGGTAATTTCTTTATCTCAAGCAATTTATTGAAACAAACACTAACAACAGTGGTGGGTATACCACAACAAAAAATGTCAATGTCTCGCAATGGCCAGGTACTGTTAATCGATTGTTAGGTATCATCTTGGTCTCATGATGTCAGAATGTGGACAGCATGATGAAGAGGACTGTTTAAATACAAACTGTCATTGAACCAGAACATTTAGTGGTCCAATCATGGATCAGACACTTGTGATTTTTGTGGTTAATCACCTTGTTAGAGCACAGCATGTTATGCACTAAGTACTTAAACACTGAACAGCTGGACACATGCATTCAAGTTTAGAGGTCAAATTAAGTTCACCTGTAAAGGTTACAGTGCATTTTAGTTGCATTCTGAAATTTCATCTGAAAGCCTAACTTAACTAACTTTTTGTGAGTAGTGAATGTGGTCCTGTCTCTTGTCTGTCTGTTTAGCTCCCCCCCTTTCTTCAGTATTCCTTTGTTTCTAATGTTCTCTTAGACTTCTGTTCCTGGTTTTGGACTTTGTTTCTTTGGATTTTTGGACAGTCTGCTGTTCTCTCTCATCACACACTGAGGGTTGGTCTACAACATGAACAGACTGGCCTGAGATGAACTCAGATTTCTGGGCTGAATTATAGTTTGTCTGACCCTGCATACACTGTCCTCATATATAACTTTCACTATGTTTGTGTGTACACATTATAATGTGTCATATAAGAGCTGGCATTGCAAATATTATAGTAATTAACAGTAAAATGAAGAGACTGTTTTCACCCTCTTGCACTCTATGAAATCATAAACAAAGAGAATGATCTGAACTTTACGATGCAGCTGACACTGATTCATACTGTCTGTAAATGTTTAACTTGAGTTTTATCTTCCAAAGGTCACAGCACTGGGATCAGATTACTTTAAAGAAGGCTTGAGTCTGCAGATGAATCCGGAGAGCTGAGAGTGAATCTCCAGGAAACCTCCTCCTCTGCTTGTTTGCTGCTGAAGCTTCTGATTCATTTCAGCTTCACTCATCACTTCAGTGTTTTCTCCTCATCAGAAGGTAACATAACAGCAATTTCTACCATGTTTGTGTTGGTTAAACTGATCTGAGAACAGCAGCTGTGTTGTGTTGGTGGAATGCATCAAAAACTGGAGGAAACAAGAAAAGTTTTGTTTAAAAAAAATAGAAACACAACTACAAAAGGTGCTGGTATGAATATTTTGTTGGTGCAACATTAAATGTGTGATTGTTGACTACAAGCCCTGCTAAAAATTGTGACATCACAATCACCCTTCAGACTGCCTTTGTTTCTGACATGGACTGATGTTTTTCAAAGTGTTGTCTGAAAAAGGTCCGGTCAGACTGCAGGAGAGGGAGTTTCAGGCTGGTCTGAGTCCACTGGCTCAGCTTTCTTCTGGGACCCGTTCACGCTGTCTTTGTCAAGGTCAGGGGTCATGGTGGGGGTTAGGTGGATTGCTGACTGGTGATTGTGTATAACTCTGAGGTCCTTTATCCGTTTATGTGAAATCAGCTGTCAGAAATCTGGATGTGCTGCTTGAGTCTAATCTCACCTTTGAGAAACATATAAACAAGGTCACCTAGTCCTGCTGCTACCACCCGAGGAATATCACGAAGATACTGAGTTTTAGTGGCACTCAGACGTCATTCATGCTTTTATTTCCTCTCTGTTACATTATTGTAATGATCTTTGAACAGATATCAATCAGAAAGCATTAAGCAGACTTTAGATTGTGCAGACTGAACTGAACATATTACTTTAGCTTTAATGACTCTACATTGGCTGCCCATTACTATTAGAACTGATTTTAAGATTTTTCTCATTACTTTGAAAGTCCTTCATGGTCCAGCATACATACTCAAACTGCTGTCCCTGTACCAATGGTGTGCGGGCTCAGATCCTCAGGCAGAAACCTGTTAACTGTTCCCACCTCACGCTTAAAGACAAAAGGCGATGGAGCGTTTGCTGTTTGGGCTCCTCGGTTGTTGAATGACCTGCCTGAGAACTCCAGCTCACTTCGTCTGTCTTCTTTTAAATCACTGCTAAGACTCTTTTATTTTGTAAGGCTTTTTTGTAAATTTTAGTATAGATTTTATATTTGTGGACATTTTTAGCCTAACTCCATCATCTCCATCTTCTTTTAACTTCTAGATTTTTATGTTCATTTTAAGTTATTCATTCCAGTGAAATCACATTGTATCTTATTCTGATGCTGTGGCCTGTTTTAATTGATATATAAACTGTTTTTATAGTTTCCTCCTAGTTTGTCATGTTATTCTGTGTTTCTGGGAAGCACTTTGTAATGCTGGTTTTGATAACTGACATACACAAACTCTACAAAGTGCTAGAGTCACCACATCTGGAGTTACCTGCAGACTATTCTGCATATTTAATTTTGTGCAGGTATTTGGGTTTTTTTTCCCCAACATTGAGTGTTTCATAATTTTTTCTCTTCCTAAAATAATTAAATTAAATGTGTCTGAGGTGTGTTTCATGAAGCCAGAATGTGTTTTTTTTTTTTTTTTTTTTTTTTTGTGGGGGGGGCCCACT
>VUQI01063386.1:20461-31602 GCA_015106735.1 Paratilapia polleni | reverse complement strand
TAACATTAAAAGTTTTTTTTTTTTTTTTTTTTTAACTGCACTGCTAAAGACTCTCAGTAATTACTGATGTTAGTGGGTCTTATGCATTCCTTTAAACACAACTCTAAAATTTCATGGCATTACAAGCCTCACTCAGTATCTCAGAGTTTATTAAGGGACCAGAGACTTACTGTTCCAAGTTGAGCTTGTTGAATATCTCCACAGTGCTCTCCAGGACCTTGTCTACATAGTCAACACGGTCAGGATAGCATTTCATGGCCAAGTTGATGAGAGAGACCTGAAGTGACACAATATCCTCGGATGGCATATCCTGCCGAGACTGAAAGAGAAGAACTCAAAATGAAACACTAGTCAGATTGTTAGTTACGCTTTCTCTTGTTCTCACCCCAGTTTGAGAGGATCAGCCTTTGGCTACATTGTTGTACTGTAACAAGCTGGTGTCAAAGTTGAACATTTATAAAAGATAAATTATCTTTAATGTAATTTCCTAAGAAAATGATAACATGACATCTCTGTTAGACCTTAAATTTGGCTCCATAATAACATTATGTGGTTTGACCTTGTGTTCTGTACAGCTGCAGCGGCAATGGGGCTGTTTTTAGTAGCACACTCATATGGTTGTATTGCTCCCTCCCACCATCACTGTGTATTCAACAAAGCAACTCTGTGATGCATTCTGAGGGGAGAGCAAGCACTTGTTACTGAAGAGTTTTTGGACACAGAATAAAACTGAAGCCATTTCTGGCAGAATGATGACACTGGGACATTTGACTGATAATCAATTTAACCGTTTTAAGTTGATCCATTTCAGAGAATGAATCATTCTAGAAATGAGACAGCCACTGGCTTATCATCCCTCTGGAATACCTGCACTGTGCAGGATTTGATTTTATGTTGTTTTATAGTTTCTACAGAACTACAAAATATCTTTCAAGGTTCTGAGCCTGAAGCTAGATCATCCACTGTCATCATTGTGGAAGATGACAGCCAAGAGTCAGGGACCAAACCTATTCCAGATAGATGGTCACTGGCCTCAACCAAAACATTGTTGTCTCCCTTTACATTGGAGCAATACCGGCAACAGCCAGATTGTATGACACTCCTTTTAAATTCAGATTCCTTTTATTTTTATTTGTCACATAAAAATGAAATTGTGTTTCACACATCCAGTCAGTAGTGCAGTGCCAGATAAAGTGCTGTAAACAATAAACCAATAAATAAGAGAACTTGATAAATAAACTTAAAAAAATATGCTACAGTGAAATAAACAGTGTCAGTGTTAGTGTTAAACAGTTTAAAATTATTACAAGCTAAAAATACAATCACAGTTTCTTATGAGCCGTTCACATACTCTGGTTTAGCAGCCTGCTGTGGGAAAAAAGCTGTTTTGCAGTCGAGTGGTCCTGGATATTATACTTCTGCATCTTCTCCCAGACTGCATGAGTATAAACAAGCCAAGGGTGGGGTGAGTGGAGTACTTTATGATACTGACTGCTCTGTGCCTACAATGCTCAGTATAGATGTCCTGATGTTGTGGCAGTGAGGCACAGATGATTTTCTCAGCAATTCTCACTATTCTGTTCAGTTTGTCTTTCCTCTGCTGTGCTGTTTCTTAACCAGGAAGAGATACAGTAAGTGAGAATGCTCTCAATGGTGCCTCTGTAAAATATGGTCATGGCTGGGATGGGAGGTCCACCTTCTTCATCCTGCTGAGGGAGTGAAGGTGTTGTTGGGCCTTCTTGACGATGGCTGTAGCGCTGTCACTGGTGGTCAGCTCGTCCGTCAGATGAACTGCCAAGAACTTGGTTCTGTGAACCCTCTCCACTTGAGAGCCACAGATGGTCAGTGGGAGATGTTGCTGGTAGCTAGTCCTCCTGAAGTCAATTATCATCTCCTTGGTCTTATTGGTGTTGAGGGTCAGGTTGTGTGCTGTACACCAGGCTGTCAGCTGCTCCACCTCTTTCCTGTAAGCTGCCTCATCGTTTTTGGATATAAGACCAACAACTGTGGTATCATCCACAAAACTTATGATGTGATTGGTGTTGAAAGTAGCAGAGCATTCATATGTCAGCAATGTAAACAGTAAGGGACTCAGTACACACCCTTGTGGTATACCTGTGCTCACTGTGATTGTTCTAGACTTTATACTACCTATTCTGACCATCTGCTGTCTTCTTGTCAAAACGTTGGAGATCCAGGTGCACATACCAGGCTCCACACCCAGCAGCAACAACTTTTCACTGAGCTGTTGTGGCAGTATCGTATTGAATGCCAAGCTCAATTAGCAGGATTCTGGCACAAGTGTTCTTGTTTTCTAGATGAGTCAGAATGAGGTGAAGCAGGTTGGAGATGGCATCCTCTGTAGACCAACTCACTTTGTAAGTGAACTGCAGCGGGTCCAGATTAGATGGGAGGCATGACTTGACATGATTCATGACGAGCCTCTCAAATCATTTCATGGCTATAGGGGTCAATCCTACAGGGCAATAGTCATTCATGGAGGCTGGATTTGGTGACTTGGGAAGAGGTATTATGGTGGCACTTTTAAAGCAGACACTCTGGCATGGCTGAGGGAGATACTGAAATTCCCTGTGAAGACACCCTACTGAGGGTTGAATGTTTGTGAAAACCTTCCTCACACTGTGCAGTCAGCTGCAGTACCTGGCTGGTAGGAGGCAGTGCTTGTCTTTCTGCTGCTCTACTGTCTGTGACCTCATACCTGGAGAAAAAGGTGTTGAGGTTATCAGGTAAGGAGGGGTCGATGTCCATTGTCCTCACAGTGGGCTTATAACCTGTAGCTGGCTGAAATCCCTTCCATGAGCATCTCATGTCCTTGGTGTTGGTGAAACATTTTCCCATAAGCCCCTTTTGCCTCTTCAAGTCCTCTTTTAAGGTTGTAATTTGATGTACTGTATGCTTCAGTGTCACCAGCTCTGAACGCAGAATCACAAACCCACAGCAAGGAGCGGACCAGCCCTGTACAATAGCCACACTCTAATGTTCTTCACTACTGGTGGCTCTTGTCTCACTCTGGGCCTGTGCGCTGGCTTCAGCAGGATAGTCAGGTTATCAGAGCTGCCAAAGTGAGGTAAGGGGGCTGCAGTGTATGTATTTTTGATACTTGAATATACACGGCGCAGTGTATTATTCCCTCTTGTTGCACATGTAACACACTGTGGAATTGGGGTAAAACAGACTTAGCCTTGTTGAAATCCCCAGTAACAGTGTGAGATGCATCAGGATAGGCTGTCTGCAGCTGACAGAGTGTTGCAAAGTTCTCTCACCACCTGCACTTGGGGGAACATAGACTACAGTAATGATGATGGCTGATAGCTCACATGGTAAATAGACAGGTCTGCATTTCTCAGTCATAAACGCCACATCAGGAGAACAGGACTAGGAAATCATCCTAGCATCACAGCACCATGAACGTTTTGTGTAGATAACCAGGCCTCCCCCTCAACCTGATGTTGAGGTCACTCTGTCCATTCTGTGGACTGTTAGCCCCACTAGCTCAATTCCAGAGTCCGGTATGTTTCCAGTTAACCACGCCTCCATGAAAACGATGCAACAGTCTCATACTCCACGCTGTAGCAATCTCCACAAGCTGATTTAATCCATTTTGGTATCCAGTGAGTGAACATCTGCCAACAGTAAGGTGGGAACAGCTGGTCTACTGGGGTTAGCGCCTCCTCATGTCCCCCGTTTATGTGTCCTGTCACAGTGTCTGCAATGGTGCCTCCTCACCGCAGTGGCTCCAGGAGACTCCAGGGGTCGCCACCTTCCAACGTCAGCATTGCAGGCCCAGTTCAGTTTAGCTCTGGTGGTCAGCTATTCCTGCAGTGCTTTCTATTGTCCATTACAAAGTTGTGACTGTAAATACATTTTTGCCCTCTTGCTTTACAGGGCAGAGACAGATCTACTCTCACCACTCAAAAACTTCCACTAGTGTCAGCAGAGGCCGCCACATATGTCAGTTGTGCCGCCATGTTGTCAGCTCTGCCATCCACACAGCCTTATAAAGGTGGCCTCACATGGCTCATTTCATCGAAAAACTGCAATCCCTCCCTCTACATCTCACAGTACATTACCCATTTGGCATAACTTCAGTCTATGCTCACTTTTCCTCTCTTTAAACATAACAACTTTGCCTTTTTGTTCAGCTCCAAATATCCTTCAAACCTTCTTGAACTAGACTTAAAGCAACATTTTCGTGCACAACATGTTTGTGAATAAAATGCCCCAGAGTCTAGGTAAACATAATAAAACATACCTGAATGACAGTGGCCACTTGCTGAGAGAAGATGTCAAAGAGTTTGATCTCAGCTGGGATGCCTGGGCCATCTTCTCGATGAGCAAACAGAGCAAGTCTGAAACACAAAACAGAAATTGGCTTTAAAAAAAATCTACTTTAAGTGCATTCACAAACAGGCCATAAAAACCTTTTTGAGATGGACATTAATTTTCCCATTTACTATGGATAAGGAAGGACAATGAGCATCAGTAGTAAGAGCTGTGCATCAGGGTTTTAATGCATTTGTCATGTTCAGGCGTAACAGGGCATCGAGCTGGTTTTTTCACTGCTGAAGTAGAGTTATTATGAGTCATCATGATTTTAAACAGGAAGGACAAAACACTTGCAACTTAAGCCGGCAGTTAAACCTTTAAGCAGGTTTGAGCTTTAAGCTGCTACCCAACCTTCAAACCTTTAAGCTTGGGCAGCACAGTGGTGCAGTGGTTAGCACTGTCACCTCATAGTAAGAAGGTCCCTGGTTTGAATCTCCTGGTTTGCTGGGGCCTTTCTGTGTGGAGTTTGCATGTTCTCCCTGTCCCTTGGTTTCCTTCAGGTATTCCAGCTTCCTCCCACAGTCCAAAGACATGCATATTAGATTAACTGGATGAGATAAAATGCTTAAAAGTGTATAGAATAAAGCACGGTATGAATGTATAGCTAACTGTGACTTGTAGTGTTAAGTACTTTGAGTGGTTAGTAAGCCTGGAAAAGCACTATATAAATCCCAGTCCACTCATTCGTTCCATTAGCTCTGCTAAATTACAGCAAATGAAACTGTACCTGTCAATGAGGGCAATGATGATGTTCTTGACATTGACGTGTTGATGGAGCTCAGCACAGGAACGCAGGAAAGGGTTCAGGGTTTGAAGGTGGAACTCATCTGGGAAAACCTTAGAAGACAGGATTAATTTAGCTCAGGCCTAAAGGGCTGCGACTGTACCTGATGTTATCCATTTATCTTTGAAACAACCATGAAGGCTGTAGATTGAAATAATGGCCAAGTTAAATTCACAGTCTCTTGCTCCCTTTCCTATTCAAGCCAAATTTTTAACCAATCATCATTCAACCTACACATAGCATATTGTTCACAGGAGATGCTCTGCTGGCTTGCTGGGGGACTGCACCCAAGTGAGTCCATGTAGGCTCTGTGTTGTTTCAAGTCCCATAATCTTTCCTCTACGTAGCTGAAAGCTAAAAATAGTTTTCTTTTGACAGTAATATCACTGACTTGTACTGATTTCTTTATTTAGTAAATTCTGTATCTGTGAAAAAGTTCCTATTCTATCAGTGAACAAACCTGATGTATGGCTCTTCTGATGGAGTGTTCCTACCTGATCATGCTTTTGATCCAGTTTGCACAGTGTTTTAGAGCTCCATGCGCTGGCCCTCAAGAGGCTTTAAATTTAGCCATGATTTGATCCTGCTTAGCGAAAGACTTTCACTTAGTTTTGACGTTGTGTTTCACATTATTACAATCAATTCTGTTTAGTCTGTTGGATTTTCAAATTTATTAGACACCCACCACCCAGTGTAAGGTTTATGCTACAGCTGCCCTAAATTAACAGTATTGGTAATTACCAAAATCATTTTTATGTTTCTGTAATGGTTAATCCACCAGTATGCACAAGCTCTTTAATCAGAATTATATTTTTAATGCTAAAATATAATTACTGTTGTTATCCATGAATTTTTTAATTTGTTTCACAAAAAAGCAGAAAAAAATAGTAAAGCATATTATTAATTTTTGATTAAGATGCCAAATTACAGTTATTTATTTGCTATTTACTTCCTGAACAGAAAAATGAGTTGTAGTGTTTGAATGTTCTGCTTGATTAAATTCTGACTTCTCAGAGAAGTCCAGTGTGCCGGCTCAAATTTGGGTATAAAAACATGAATTCAGTTTGAAATTCCTCACTCCTGTTCAAAATGGTAAAAATGGAGAACTCACTAAAAAGGAAAGAGTCTGCATTAAAGCACTTTATGATGCTGGATGGTGTCTCTCGTTTTTATAACAGGTGGTCTAAAAATTTGTTAAGCACTGTTTATCACATGTCAATCAATGACACCCTTCACTCCCATTAGCGGTCGCTTCAAATCACTCACTTCAAAGCTGAGATAAGTTTACAGTTTACCTTGGGACCCGCCCACTTCAAGTTGCTACATTCTATGGTCTCTGGTCATTGCTGCTAGTCTCTTATTTAATGGCCACCTCTAAGGCCAGTGTTATAAACTAAAGTCCCCAACCCAACACTTGCTTTTGCCTCTGACTCTGTACTGTACTAAAGGTATAAACAGTAATTAAAGTCTTTGGAATTATCTCAGTTTTTGTGTGCATTGGTCTTACCACTGAACATTTTCAGTGCTATTATGATGATGACATCATCTATTTTAAATACCCTAATCATTGCAGTGTTCCTGTGCATTTTGTATGTATCACAACATTCTATGAATCCAAGAATGAAAGTTGTGATGACAAAGGCACAACAGTCAACAACATGAGCAAGGCCAAAAAGAAGCCCAGAGTAACAGTTCAAAGCTGAGAGAAATCTGTGTTATCAGTCTGTCAATGGAAATCACTGGACACCAAAATAAAATTTCAGAGAAGTTTGCAGAAGACAACCATAACACTCTGCAGTGCCACTGATGAGACCAAGATATTTAAGGAAAACACAGGGCTATAAATGGTATTAAAAGGGCCTTTTTATGGATTCATGAGGTGTACTGAAACTGGAGTTTTTCGTCAAGTTGGGTTGGGTAAGTAATGTATGTTTATATTTGGTGTTGCCAAGACTACATGTCCCTGATGTTTGAGAATCATGCTGACTGTTTTCCTCATCAGTGAGAGTAATAAATGTATAATGTGATGATTTCAACAGTACTTGCTGTTGGAATTACAACATCCTTTGTTCCTATGAACAAGTGGATTTGTTGTAAATGTTATGAGAGACATCAGAAAATCCACATCTACCTGTATGATGCACTCCATGAGATACTCCTGAGCCAGTGAGTCTCTGCAGTTCACAACCTGTTCCAGCACTCCAGAAAGAACAATCTGTGGAGAGGATAACAAATACCACATTACCCAAATACATACACAAATGTACAGTATGTCTGAATACAATGTGGAAACAACACTGAAGATGAAAACATTTCAACTCTCAGTTAAATGAAACAAAATTCTTCAAAACTGTTAAGGCTCAAGCAACTGTGAAATTCTCTGGCCAAGCAAATCACATTGTGCTTATTTGGTCACGCAAATATGCAAATAATGATAATGGACTGGTACTTATATGACGCCTTGCTACTCAAAGCGCTTTATACTACAAGTCTCATTCACCCAACCACACACATTCATACAGCTCTTTTATCTATACCTAAGCACTTTTTAGCTAACATTCACACATGCACACACACTCGGGGCAACTTGGGGTTCAGCATCTTGACAGGGATACTTTGACACGTGGACTGGAGCCAGGGATTGATCCACCGACCTTCAGATTGGTAGACGACCCGCTCTCCCACCTGAGCCACAGCCGCCCCGGTATAGGTATTGTCAGTATCTAGTTCGTGGAGTATTTTTCACTCCCAGAGTGCTCCCCTGCTTAGTGGGTGGGTGCCTTCTGAAAATTCAGGAACTGAGGGGTGGGACTCAAAACCCATCTTAGATTGCACATGATGGTTCCTCCAGCAGGACAAGGACTGAAAACATACATCTAACATCCAAAAAACACCCAGGAACGGATAAGAAAACACTACCACTGAAGGGTCTGAAGGGGAACATGGAAAGGATTGAAACTCACAGTTACAAATACTTCCAACACAGTTTCATCAGGTCCTCATAATAACACTGAATGGGACCCTCTTTTTTTTTTTCTTTTTTTAAAATTTACTTGCAGTGAGTTTCTCAGACTGACAGGTCAGCTGCTCCTTGTCCTCCACCTGTTTTCTTCTTTTTCTTACAGTCCATTAGTCTTTTTTTCTCTTTTCTGAGCCACAGAGTGTCTCAGGGGAAACGACATACAGAACGCCTGTTATTTCAGCCCGAGCATCAAAATTAAACAGTCATCACTCCCACGGAAACACTTTGGAAATGTGCACCTTTGCTGGCTTCCTTCTCAGACACTATTATTTCAGTTTCTTCAGTCGGACTTTCTCCTGTTTTGTCATCTTAGTGGTGCAGTTTTCTTTCTTACAACATTGTCACCGCTCTCTCCACTTCACCTCCAGGTAAACGTGTTTTCTTATATAGAGAAATGGGGGTGTGGCAGTATGCAGATGTTATACAGATTGCAGGCAGCACCACAAGCCAATGGATTTGGAATGTCTTATTCACCAACCTATACATGGTGGTAAGAACAAAACTGGCCAGTGCGCACGTGTCATGAATCTGATGATGAATTTGTGTGCAAACAGATACATCCACACACTGCAGAATCATCAGAGTATTTCTGTAGGTGGTATGATCCAGAGATGTACTCCAAGTCTCAGGTGTACAAGGTGAACAGGAATGGAGACACCACAGTCCCCCGTGGACCTCCTGTACTGCACATCACCAAATCAGACAGAGCACTGCAGCCTGTCTGTCTATCACCTTAAATCCAGTGATCTTCTTCATTCCACTCCACACATCCCTTGTGCTGTTCTGCTCAAGTTTGGCCCCCAGCTTCCTCCTGTAGCAGTCCTTGAATTTCCTCAGCTTCGTCCTTTGGTTGTGCTGCACTCTCTTCAGCTCTTCCCTGTCCTCAGACCTGAAGGCTTTCTTCTTTTTATTAAGCAGTTCTTTCAGGTCACTAATGATCCAGGTCTTATTGTTCTCAAAGCAGCATACAGTGCTGGCTGGTAAGATGGTGTGTTCACAGAATTTGATATATTGTGTGATTCAGCCAGTCAAAGTGTTAATGTCTTCTCCATGTGGTTCAGAAAGTACATTCCAGTGTGTAGACTCACAGCAGTCCCACAGTGCCTCCACAGCCTCATCCGTCCACCTCATAACAACTCTTGTGGATCCAGGTGGTCGTTTAACAAGAGGACCATACTTTATATATTATAATATATAATTTCATATGTGGGGTCTCTGGTGATTCTCACTTGTAGTGGGAAAAGACTTGTCTTGGGAAATGACACGTGACGTCAGATAATGTCAAAGTAACATTACTTCAGGTGATGACAACTGAACTACTACAATGTAAGTAAAGCCAAAGAAACATACATCAACCGCAAACTCACGAAAGTTAATCTAAATATCTGTTCTGGCAACAGTGGTGGGGATGCCAGAGACTGCTGTTAACAGGAAGGGTAGAACTGGCTAGAGAACAAGGAGCTGCCCCATATCTAATGTTACAGTGGTAAATATATTTCTGTGCAGAGAGCTGTAAAGATCTAATCTTAACATTAATCTTACCAGCAAAAACAGACATACACAAAGACTCACCTGTTTGTATTTTTCCACGTTGACACCCTCCAGTTGGCTGAGGCGAACCAGATTGGTGCCCACCAGAATCCTAAGTTCTTGTCGCTCCTTTTCTCTCTTCTCTCGATCTCGGCTGTGACCCTGATGCTGCATTCGAACCCATAACTTGTTCATCTCCGCAAAGTTTAGAAGGACAAAGTCAATGGAGTCATTGATATCTCCAGTCATCTCCTCTGTTCCCCTGTGGAGTAAAAGCCACAATTTTAAAACAGGGATACATGTCACAATATTTCAAGACTAAAGATCCCTTTACCCTGTGGGGCTGTGGAGTAAGTTTACAGCTGGGAGAGAAACATGGAAAATTTTGCAAATGTCATCTAAGATCACATTTTAAGAGGAGTCTACTAATTATCTGGAGCTGTGATAGCTAATATATGAAAAATTATTTTTCTCCAATTGATATTTTAGGTTTCTCTGGGTTTTTTTGGTTTTTTGTTTTCTTTAACTTTATTTGCAACTTTGAAATTTTACAAAAAAAATTGAAAATAAAATGTATTAGCCTTCATTTTTAAAATTTCCATTGCTCAAAATGAGCCTTTATAATCAGTCTGGTCCAGTAAAGTTCAGTGTTCCAACATCCGCACGAAACACCAGGCCCTGATATAATTCATACCTACTGGCTAAAGAAGCTAACTGCACTCCATGAACACCAGGCAGCACAAATGAACCAGCTGGTAATGGATGAGATGCACCCGGAATGGCTAACTGAAGGCCGGACAGTCCTGAACCCAAAGGATCCCCAGAAGGGACCGGTCAATAACCTGCCTCTGCACAACATGAAAGCTCCTGTTAGGCATCATAGCGGCTAAGATGAACAGGCACATGGCTCAATACACAAGCAGAGCCCAGAAAGGAATTGGCAGAAACACCAGAGGAGCAAAACACCAGCTACTGGCAGATCGAGCAGTCACTCGAGACTGTAAGACCAGACTGACCAACCTGTGCACTGCCTGGATTGACTACAAGAAAGCCTATGACTCGATGCCTCACAAGTGGATACTGGAATGCCTAGAACTGTACAAGTTCAACAGGACCCCAAGAGGCTTCATCAGGAACTCAATGGGGATGTGGAAGATGACACTAGAGGCCAACTTCAAGGCAATTGCACAAGTCACCATCAAGTGCAAGATTTACCAAGGAGATGCCCTGTCCCCACTGCTGTTCTGCATAGGCCTGAACCCTCTCAGCCAGATCATCAACAAGACCGGCTACTGGAATCCCACAGGCAATTTGGAATTATGAAGAGGCCACTAGGAAAGCTGCAACCGCCAAATACCTGCAGAGAATAAGGCAGGTCCTGACAAGTCAGCTGAATGGGAAGAACAAGATCCAGGCAATCAACACCTACGCCCTACCGGTCATCAGATACCCTGCTGG
>VUQI01063386.1:0-13339 GCA_015106735.1 Paratilapia polleni | reverse complement strand
GATAGTTGGAAGTGTCAGCACCCTATATTAAAAAAAAAAAAAACACACATAATAAAAAAATTCAGAATTACTACAAATCATGCAATGATGAAAATGCAAAGGATTCCATCGACTCCAAATCTACGAATGCAATGAAAACTAAACCATACCCCCCCCAACGAATCCAACAACTAGGGACCTTGTGCAAGAGATTTACCTAAAATAAACTGACTTATTAAAGTAAAACCTAATCAAACATAGCTTTGGTTCCCAAAACCATGGTGTCAAGCTCTACTGCAATTCTGATGTGCCTGTTTATCTTAATGCCAGCATACATCAGCTGGTGGCTCAGATACTCTTCTACACATCCAGTTGGCAATCTCATGTAAGGCACGTTATTTAAGCTACTGCTTCTGCGAGCCTCTTTACAACCCACCTCAACCTCAGCTCCTGCTTTTCATGCTGTATCGAATTTAATCAGTGTTATATCTGTTGTTAATGAAGTGTATGCTTAAGTTTGATAAGGAAGATATGTATTCACTCCCTGCATTCCAGGTTGTTCGGGCTGCTAGTCTGTTCTCAGTTCTGACTGTAGTCTCTCTAGCATACTTTAGTCCAATCATATAATCATATACTCTAATATACTCTAATCCAGTCATTTTCTTGCCCACCCTCTGTGAGCCAGTCAGCCTCTGCTCTATGTGCTTTAAATCTCAGTGCTCTTCTGTCATTCTGCCTTTTAGATTCTCCTCATCTACACCTGCAGCTTTCCATGTCTGTGTGTGGTGGTCCCACAACAGAGCCATACCACCAAATATAAATTACCGCAGATGGAAACAGCAATCTTCTTTTGACTATAGTAGTTCTGACTGAAATACAAAACAGGAAAGGAGCATGAAAATAAGCAATATCAACAATTCAAGCAGTGCGTGGAAGTCTGCCATGTCTGCTGTGGAGTTGTTCAGGTTGCAACAACAAAGAAGACTAGTTTCCTGGTGGATGGGATGGAGGAGATAGAGCCAACTGTTGCAGCCTGGAACACTCAAGTGGTCATCTAGTAGGGCAGCCTCCAGTGTGTGGGAGGGATGTCACATGCGCACAAATGGGAAGACACAAAACATTAAGAATAATGTAAAATCAATGAAAAAGTGCTATAAAACATCAGTAATTATCACAACACACACCAGTGACTCCACAGCCATAAAGTTATATTGTTAGGAAGACAGGACATGTATGAAAGAAATGTGTTTATCATTCGGAAATGATGACCTTTGGTTTGGGTCTCCTCACTCCCTCCTTCCTCCCTCACCCACCCAGTGAAGCACCAACCAAATACCCTTTAGTATCAGCTCTGGTGACTCCAGCTGAACAGAAATCAAGTGTCAGTATGATTTCCATATTTGAACCCAAGCTCAGTGATATTGTTTCCTTCTTTGTGTGCCTGTAATAAGTCTTATGAAAGGAGCTGCCCTGAGGCCACAAGAAGTAACTTTTATATGATATTAAGCAGGCCATCAATATATAAAATGTCAGACATTATTTTGAAATTATGTCTGACACTTTTTCTTTTTCTTTGCAGATGGTTGTTGGACAGTGGTGTGTCTCATAAAACTCTCAAGGACATCTTTTCTCTTCTTCTCTAAAACTGCACAATTCCCTTTACTGCCAAGGGAAATTGTTTCAATTAGCATTATAGAGGTGTTTTTCATTTGCTTTTGACTAGCTTAGTTTTATCATTTGCTATAAAGATGAAGTGGGCAACACAAACAAGACTCATTATCATCACTGGCGTTCTGTGCTCTTAACTATCCGCTCCTTCTTCCATGGACTATTTGTCTGTGTTTGCTGCCATCTCCCTCAAGATTGAATGCTTTGCATTAAAAACTGGGCCACCCTGGCAGCCTGACAAATGAAGGCAGTAGCATGTTTGGAGACACCTCGTTCAATAGTTATTGAAGTTGATAACTTATAATTTGCATATAGATAAGGCATTCTTACCTAGAGTAAATCTTTAGCATATAAAGTAGAATTGTGCTTTTTTATTTTTCTTCAAGCTGAATTGTACTGACAAAAGCTGGCATACAATTTGAAGGTAGATTGATTCAAAAGTTTGGGTAGTGCTTGGAATTTAGTGAAGGCATGCGCATCAGTGTGCCACTTGACAATATAATTACAAATGACAAATACTCATTAGGCCTAAAAGAAGATGCAAAAAGTGAGCATTTTCTCCATTTAGAAAGATAATATCTACTGTGCAATTACCCAGTCAGGTTTAATTTAACCCATAAATACTGTTGCGCCAGGATGAATCATGCATGAATCACCCAGTGGAGTAATAAGCAGAGGAAGAACTTGCACCCATGCCAAAAGTGAACATCCAAATATTAACCACTTTCCTGGAAAGTTCCACTTTCAGCTCATATATTTAGCTTAATGCATGTTTCTGTTTAATACTGTTGCTGCTGGTTTAGCTTGTTCTTCTTGAAACGGGATCTGCCCTCGAAAAAAAAAAAGAAAAAAAAATCACTGGGTGGGTTGGTAGGAATAAGAAGCTCATCAGACACTGCAGGGATAAGCCTGGCTAATACCCTGTGAACTAAACATCACAGTGTTAATGCAGGCTGCCATTTCACCGGCTGCTGGGGATGCAGAAAGTGCCACCCAAGTGAAACTGTCCAAAAAAATAAAAAATAAATGTAGTCAAATCTTTTCAGCAGAATTACTAAAACTTTGTGTAAAATACTGCAATTCATAAAATAAATTAATGCTATTACTGGGATTAAAGTGACAAGTCAATTTTCATCCATGAATGTTAAATATGATTAAAAAGGTCACAGTCATTTTATATTGTAAGTGCTGTATGCACCCCTTAGTTACACATGGCTATAAACTCATCAGCAAATATTCATGCATGATTTGCAAGAGTCACCTTAAATGGCAGGTGCTGCCCAGACATCTATAATTCAGAAGGAGGTGAAAGCAGTGAAGGGTCTGCATATTATTTGACTCTGGATTTGACTGACGGTGAGAATGTTATTTTTGACAGTTTTAGACTGAAAGTGTAGTGTGTAGGACTATTCAAGATTAGCAAGTACCAGAAAAGAAAAAAGTTCTTGGATTGGGATGTAATTATTTTATAATCATATATCACAGACAAGCATGGTGGATGATTAGCTTGTAAATGCTGTCATTAATTAAGCATATTTTAACTCTGAACATCTTATTTTGACTAAACCAGATCAAATACAGAAAACACAAGAATTGGTTGTCATGGTGTAAAAGTGAGTAGAAGGGTCAGTGGACAAAACAAAAAGACAAGTTAAGATCCTCTAAACTACACTAGCATGAACACTCTTTATGGTTATACACTTACCCTGAGCACGTGCTACGGTTGTGTTATTAGTAATGCAGGAACACAAGATTGCATGGAACTATAGCAAGCCAATTTGCAAGGTGTCATGACAACCAGCATTGTTACGGTTGCAAGGGAGCATCAATCCGCAGTTATCAGCAATGTCAGTTTTGGCGTGATGTAACCAAATTTTGTTTCATTTCTCCACCTGTAAGCCTGAAACCTGACAGTTCCACCTAAATGGGCCGATTCTAAGGTTGTGATTGTTTCACCTTAGAGACAAGTAGAGACAGCGCAGACTGTCTGCACAACAAGTACACCAACTGCACATGTGCCAGAAAAGTAAACAGGAAATTCAGATTGTTCTTCGTATGTATTTTATCTCTAGACAGTGTCCAAACAATGAATGTAACCTCCGTGATGTCACCCACTGTTTTGCTGACTTGCACTTTTCATTTCATGACATTGTGGCCGTCATGGTTTTTGGGAGACCGAAGTGACCGGCAGGATGGAGTGCTAAGTTATCAGCTGTCAGTAGAAAGCTTAATTAGTACTTAATTAGTACACCCAGTTTGGGTGCAAGAGACAAACACACATACATGCAAATTAGTGGAAAAAAGTGATTTCTCTCATCAGAGAGCACATACCTCTTGAATGGTCTGCTTTCGTATCAGGCTGTAAACATGTTTATTTCTGCTGTAAAGTTGGACATTTTAACATGGGAGTCTATGGGGACTGACTCACTTTTGGAGCCAGCCTCAAGTGGTCATTAGAGGAACTGCAGATTTTGCCTCTTCCATGCTGACTTCATTTTTCAGTCCTGGAGGTTGCCACTTGATTTTTATAATGTCCCTACTTCGACTACCTCCAAAGACAATAAAAAAGTAGCTCTTCCTCTCCTTTCTGTGCATATGTGAACACATATGCACAGAAAGGACACTTAGTATGGATAAAGGGCCATGCAAGTCTGCTGGTTTGAGTACTAGTACACAGATGTCTGTGGATATTAGCATTTTTTTTTGTTTAAATTAATCAGAACCATTAGTTTCTGGGAAATAAAAACAACATAATGGGCTTCATGGGGCTGCAGAGAGTGGGTGATTACGACAAAGACAAACTGCAACAACTCCAAACAAAACTCTTCTAATTGTATTATGTAAGAGACAAACTTAAAGAAAAACCAAAAAGTTGACAATTCTGAAGATATACTCACTCCATAGCTGACAAAGTTTTCTCTATGCTTTGCTTCACTGCTTCTTGTCAAATATAAGTCTTTTCTGTTTATAAGGTAGTTTTGAGAAAATATTTCAAATGGTAACTTCATGGCTAACAGTTTGTGCCACTGGAATAAACTTCTTTCTAAAAGCCTGAGGGAAAAAAGAACTTGTAAAGTAACAAGAACTGAGGAGATGTTGTTGCTTTTGTCCTTTTAAGATGTCACACAGAAAAGTTAATAGTTCTGCAATTCACCAAGAGAGACACTCTCTGACTGACAGTAACAAGAATATTTTCAACACAAGTCCTCGACATGTTGCCTGTGATTCCTGCTCCTCTCTATGTGAATCAGGTTCTGTAACCAAGGCTGGAAATTAACTTCATCAAAAGATAAAATGCCAACAAGAATTCAAAGTTACCACCCACTCTGAATTTCCACTAGCTTAACAGATATCTTGAAATAAAAGACTATGATTCAGTGCAGCCACAAATAAACTAATGACATGAAAGGGATTTTTCTTAAATCTAGAGCACAGTTTGTTTAATATAGAAAATGTATGCAGTTTTAAATTTATTTTTAATTGTAATTTAAACTAAATTGAGTACATTTTAGGGAAGAAGAGACAGAATGGCCCATGGACTCATCTCATTTTCGTATTGACTTTGCACTTGTGATTGTGAACTCTTATTTTTCTGGGTCAAAAATCAAACAGAGCAGCATTAAATGTCATGCAAAAGATAAAAATAGATGTTCAGAGCATAGTACCTACCACCGGACAAGCTCCAGTGCAGCATCAAAATGTTTGGCCTCTGGACAAAGCAGATGCTCCTTGTTTGGGTTCATGGGCACTCAATGGATCAGTACAGAAAATGTAACCTACATGCTCTGCTGTGCTGTAATGGTTTAGTGTGATTCAGATTGATCTCACATTCTGTCGTGATATTTCACAATAGCTGAACCAACGGCTTTGTGAAAGTAGGATTCTGTTTTTGAGCTGATTCTGTAAATAAATAACGAATGGTCTCAGGCTTTAGAAGCCAAAGGAAAAATCTAGTGTCTCTTCTTTGCTTAAAGTTCATACAGTACCAGTTAAAAGTGTAGTCTTTTTCTTTGTTTTTACAATACGTTTTAGAACAATACTGAAGACGTAAAACGCATGAAAAAGAAAAAAAAATACACAAAGTGAGGAAAAAGAACAAACAAAGCAAAACATTCTTTAGATTTTATATTCCTCAGAGAAGACATTGCAGTCTATTAGCATTATCTTTGCCAGTTTGATGAGGTCATCACCTGGAGTGATTTTCCATTAACAAGTGAGCTCTGGTGAAATGTCTTTCATTTTTAATGCATTTGAGACCGTCAGTGGTGCTAGGGTATTGTGATTCAGGTTCACAAAGTGGACCCAAACACATATAAAAGATCGAGTCAGACCGAGGGGACCACACAAAGCTAGACACAGGAACAAGAGGGAGAACTGAGAGGTGTACTAAGAACAACACAGCCAGGCTTTCTTTGCCTTAGCTGGCTCGACAAAAACTAAAACCCCAGTTTGAGATAACAGGTATCCTGACTGTGGTTATCGAGTTTCTCTTTGAAGCCCGGCTTTCTGCGGCTCACATAAAAAGGGGTGTTCAAAGGGTCATATGACAAAATGATCCCTATGAGTGCCGCCTACTCCATCAGAGATCAGATGATGGTGATGATAAAATGGTGATTAAAAATCTTTAGAGAACATCAAAAATATAACAGTAAAATGCAACACTGTTGCAAATAAGCCCAGAGACTGATGCTGCAGAAAACTGTTTATCTGGTGATTTAGCGCACAGAGCAGTAAAATAAACATTTTAATTTGAGTTAATTATTTTATCACTGAGTGAGCTCTCAGTGCTGCTGTTTATTTCTAAGGTGCACATTAGAGTCTGAAACTTTCAACTGGATACATTTAAACATAAAATGTTACTGTCCTATTGCCTAATAAAGAAGCTCAAAGCAGATGAATATTAAATGAATTTTATTGATTGAACAGGTACTCTTGGTGTGTGTTCTGTGCTCTAACAGCTGCAATTCCAGCAGAGTAAAAAAGACTTTGCAGCAAATTAGAATTACGTAGAGAATTTTGTCTCAAAAGGGTAACAAATGTGTATGATATGATCCACAAGCATAAACTAAGATTTACAAATGTGTGCAGTGATTTGTGTGTAACTTTTAAGGACTCACAAATGCGTGTTCCAATCCACACACAAATAGAAAGCAATGTGACCACACATAAAGCTATTTTACAAATGTATATATCCAAACCTGAATAAATACTGATCATTTACGCACCTTTTTTAAGTTCAGCCTCACAAATCTGATCATTTTTGCTTTCAGAAAGCTTCCTGTGTGTACAAATGTCTAAAAATATTTGTGACATTCTTTTCACTCACTGACACAACCTTAAATGCGTGTGCACAAATCGCCTGATACATACAAATCACGTCACATGCCCACGTTGGGTTTTGAGACACCTTTCACGCTGCCAGCTTCGCACAGACCCACAAATGTTAGCTGTGTTCAAGTGCTAGTGGAAAACTCTGACATCTGGGCTTCCTCTGTATTCCTGTGTTTCTCCAAATAAAACAGATGTTTCTTTTTCTAAATAAACAGAACAGCTTGTCACGCCTCGACTAGAAAACAGAGATTTACCAATTACAGACACTATACAGTAGCCTATGAAGGTTAATATATGGTTTAAATAAGATGCTGCTACATGCTGAAAGTTTTTCTGCTGGGAAAAGTCAGTCAGTGCTCAGACCATGGCTGTACATCCCTGTGGCTCATCCTCTGAAGTGAGTATACACTAACTAATCTCTTGTATATTTTGAATAAAGATATCACCCAGGTAATGTGGAATAATACTTTGATGTTAATCTTACCATTCTCTGATAACAGCAAGCTAACATTAATGTTAGCGTAGCAACTTGCACATATAAAGCATATTCCCCCAGCTGAGAATCTGTATTGCATTTAAAACATGCTGTAAATAAAAGAATCAATAAAAATGTGGTGCTTCCGATTTTAAACCGAAACTCAGAACATAACCTGATCAGGTTATTCGTTCAACATAAGTTACCACAGTGATTTAGCCAGGTAAAAAAAGAGCCACTTTCATGACACAGAAAACTCTGACTTTAAGCCCAACATAGTTCACTAATCCATTAATCTCACTGTGTAGTGCACCCCCCAGACGACAAACTGAACTCGACTAAGGGAAAACATGCAGAATATCTACACACATCAGGGAGACATAAGGCACAGGTGAACTCAATCAAGACAGTAATGTGGGAAAAGGAACAAAAGGGGGTAATTAGAAACACAGAAAAATCACACACAGATTCCCATAAGAGGAACACAGGAGGAATAGAAAGTACTGTTGATCTACAGCAGCACTAATCCATACTATGACAACAACCACTCAAGTTAAAGAAAAATAAAAGCCCATCATAACTTCAAAATTTCAAGAACTTTTAAAGTTTCAAGTGTAATTTCAACCACTGTTATGAAAGTGTCTTTCATAAGGACCTCCCCCTGAAGAGAAGACCAAAGTTCCTTCTGCTGCTGAGCAGAAGTTAATTCGTGTTATCAGCCTCAGAATTTAGCAACCGATGGCACCTCCGATTAGAGAACACACCAGTGCTTCCCAGAGTAGCAAACCCATCTCAGCATCACGTGTTAAAATGAGGCTGTGTCAATGACACCTTAACAGTGAAACTGATGCAAAGAAACCACTACTGAAGAAGACCAAAAGAGCATAATGAGTCAACACACAGAGTGGTGATCAGATCAGTGGAAATCTGGACAATCCCAAAGTCCACCCGAAGGTGTAAGCACTAAACCCTCAAAAACTTGAACAATACTACCTTTGTGTGAAGCACTAGTGCTTGAGTGTCAGATCATAAGAACTCCAAATGGTATAAACAGGAATGGAACAGTTCTCTGTGACATATTCAGTTCAATTCAATTTGATTTATATCGCGCCAAATCACAACAACAGTCACCTCAAAGCACTTTATATTGTGGGGTAAAGCAACTACAATATTAGAGAGAAAACCCCAACCCCCTGTGATGAAGCACTTGGCGACAGTGGGAAGGAAAATCTCCCTTTTAACAGGAAGAAACCTCCGGCAGAACCAGGCTCAGGGAGGGGCAGCCATCTACCGTGACCATATCACCTTGATGATGCCAAAACACGTTTCATACTATTGTGAACTGGGGACTGTTTTTACTTCATAGATTTCTTTTTAAATGTCCAAGGAATTTAAAGGACTAACTGTGTGATTTGAACATTTTCCAGGCCCTTGCTTTACAGAGGGGACAACACATACTCATGAAACGATCAATTAATTTTGTAAACACATCCTTATTAAGCCTTGTTACGCACTCCTAGACTCTCCGCCACATTTTTTTCTTTTTTTTTATTGTAAGGTCTTTACCTTGCGATATAAAGTGTCTTGAGGCAACTGTCATTGTGAATTGGGATTACATAAATAAAACTGAATTTACCTTTCAGTTGTTTCTATCATCCTTATTAACCTGCTCTTTCTCTCTTTGGTTCAACTCTACTACTGATTGGCTGGAGAGGCTCACCTACATGCATACAAGGAGGTGCAGGGGTTTTGTGCCCTTCTCCTCCATCAACACCTGCCTTTCTCCTCAGTTGCTTTTTGTAGTTTTGCTTTTATTAATTATTAATTGAGTTGGGAGTTACCAACAGTCCTGTTTACAATCTTGGTTTCATTTGTGTAGTTTATTGATATTACTTTAGGGGAGAATCTTGAATCTGATGGCCTTGGCTCTGTTTTGTTTGTTTTCACCAGGCTCCCATCTCCCTTATTTGTGTTCAGTCTTTGTAAGTAATTTGTTTTTGTAATATCAAAAAATGCATTTGAACTACTGCAACTTTGTGTCATCTCTAATGTGGGGTTCCTTTTGAGCCATTGATTCAGGGACATTAATGAACATTAAAGAAAAAAAAAAGAATCAATATATATCAACTTGTGGTGTAATAAAGCATATGCTGCATTCCTCTGATGTCATCTAAACTTCTTTTTTCTTGTAACTTTCAGGTTGGTTGCTTCTCCCAAACTTGTTTGCGTACTTTTTTTTTCTAATGTCTTTTTTGTCGAAGGCATCCCCTGCCGCCCCATGTTTAATGTCATAGTGCTATGAACTGGGTCATTTCATTAGAGAAACTCTGCAGAAATGTGGACTTAGAGAAAGTGTACATACAGGGCTCCAAATGTGTCTGCAGGTTAATTTCCTGCAGAGTCACCAAAATCAAAACACGCCAGGAAGCTGTTTTAGAATTATATTTTACAGTTTAGTCTGAGCAAGTGTAGTGGTTTACGCATTCACCTAACAAGTGTAAGATCCTCAGTTCGATCCTGGGAGGAGACACAAATCCCTTTTGGGTTGCATCAGGAAGGGCATCCGATGTAAAAATCTGCCAAATCAAACATGCCGAGCTACCTGCTGTGGCGATCCCTTGTGAATAAGGGAACAGCTGAAAAGTAGCTTTTAGTCTGAGCAAGGCAATCTAATACAATTCAAGGTCTTAGACAGGTGGCTTTTCTTTCCTAAGAGACAGCACAAATTTGAACTTCTTTTTCTCTGTGTGACATGTTGAAAGGACAAAGAAGCAATGTCTCTTCAGATCTTATTATATCACTCTTTTTTTTTTGCCGAGGCTTTCAATGGGAATTTTATTGCAGTCCCACCTCTGTTTGCTATTGACATTTTTTTTGAAAGGTTTCTATTAATTTTTTGGTTCCTTTTCATTAGGGAAACTATCAGCCGACTGCTCCATGCTGTAACCAACTTAAATTCTGGAGAACCAAAATTTCTGTTCTCTGATTTGATTGCAAAGTAAAGACATCCCAATAACATTTTTGCAGCACAATTCCAATCTTTTAGTATTGTGTACTTTGCTAATTCTGATGAGACTACTGTGCATAAACATTTTTGATTGAAAATGTATCTGATACATTGCAATAATATGTGTACCTTACTAAACAACCTATTTTTATTTTTCAAGTAACCAAATGGAAAACAATACAATGGCAAGCTTAAACGGTTTATTTGATGTGAAGTGTATCTGAAAGATTTATTCTCCCGAAGCAATCAGTAAGAGAGAGGCCACCTCACACCATGTTTGACTGATGCTTCTTTTAGCTCATAAGCTATCTTTATAGTACAAACGGCACTACAGAGCCCCTTCAAGTGTCACAATAAGCAGTCTATGGAATAGAGAGAGCAGCTATGGAGCCACAAAATGTCACAGTGTCATAATGGGATTTTTTTTAACTACTTGTACATTTCTACTTTTGTATTGCTAGCATTTAATTTTGCATGCTCTTGCATTACATTTTGCATTCCCTCACATTTTTTTGCTTTCCCAAATATGAACAGTGTGTGGGTCTAGTCTAGTAAATGCAGCCTAATCTACTAGTTTAGGGAATGGCTATGCAGATAGAGGAATGAGTGATAATGTGGCACTTTGCATTATGTATTTAATGTTCATTACTCATTTCAAAAGGCTGCAACTGTATATAGCCACTGTTTGTGAGCACAGCTGCAGCTGCTCTGCCTGGCCAGACTGCTAAAGCTGTGGATGTGGTTACTGCTGTGACTCAGCTGCACTTGTAGTTGAATCTGTGGTGCTATGTCTCTCCATACTGTAACAGTTCCCTTAAACATTACCCAAGAAAGTCTTATAATGACACACAGGATTAGAACCTGCAGTGCTTTTATCAGATATGACAGATGTGTTACCAATGCACCACAGGAATACTAGCTTCAATACAGCACTCACCCAGTGCAACAATGTCAAGCTGTCACACTCATACAAACTGTATACCAGTATAAACTATTATGTCATAGACATAATCTAACAAAGTACAGCAATAGCTGCATAACTTTGTCATGTTATAGCTGCAGTCATGACCATGGTTACACTCGGTCTCAAACCATGTCGGCAGCAGCTGGTGATGGAAGTATTTTTTATCCAGATGTTTACTTAGGTAAGGTCCAGCCTTTTCCTCCAGCTTGGGATATTTCCAAAGTTTCCCTAGGTATGATGGGGCATATAATCCTCCAGGATGGATCTGCCTTAGGACTTCCTGCTGGAAGGGGGCCTGAGGGCAAACCATGACAGTCTGGTACAATGACTACTGAACCTGTTCCCACCCTAACAGGGGTACTGTTTTACAGCACCAGTACCTCAAAAATCACTAATTACAACAAAGTACATTCTTTGAGCTTCAAACACCCTTTGAGAATGCAACTGAACTACTTCCAACAAATTAAAAGTTGTGTCCTTTAACCCTATTGACTTTTTTTATTATTTGCATAATGGTTGATTACTCTCTTACACTTCTGACCTCTGAGTAGTATATATAGTTTGTGACTTCCTGCTTTCAGAAGATTCAGGATAAATTAACAATGCCTTTATTACTTAACTTGAGGGCACACCAAAACCATGATGACTGGGTTCAATAAGACAATATTTAATGAATGTTCTCTAAACAGGAAAACTTTCACTGTACTGCTGCAAATGATTTACATGCACTGCTGACTCCCTCCCAGAAAGTGAACAGTATCTTAACTCTTCAACTGGAGAGTCTAAAGGAAACAGGTTTACAGTGTTGGACTTCATTGGACTGACCTGAAATTTATTCCCCATCTGAGCCACTGACTGGCTGCTGTGCGTTCTCTAACTATAGGGGAAAAAGAGCACTCACACACCAAAGCTAGAATGGTATAATGAGGCGACCCGGGAACGCTGGTTTTATTTCACAGCTAGGCTCTAAAAGGTTAGCGCGGCCCAATTAATTCTGCTAGTTAAAAAGGTCAAGGCTCTGTGTTAAAGGGCTTGGGAAAAGCTATACAAGGGCCTTTCACTGCTACCTCATTACTTAGGCTTCATCATACTTCATTATAAAGTCGTAGACATTGTTTAAACATGATTGGAATGAGCCAAGCGAAGGACCTAGGCTTTAGCCAGGAGCTAACACAGACTTAGATTTGACTGTAGTTGGAGTAAAGCTACCTTATGTGATGGAGAAAAGGTTTTATGTTTAATTGAGGTCAATCTTGATTTCAAAAGCAGCAATGTCCTATAAGAGGTCAATAGTTAGCCATCAAATTATGGCAATGCAGTGAAAGTGAACATTTGTTTGTAGTGTTAAGATACTGCTGCAGATGAATGCCAAGATGAGACTCATCAAAAAAACTTTTCTTCCTTTCCCAAATGGAAAAGAAAAAAAGTAAAACTAGCAAAAGGTTCTCCCATTGTTAACATCATAGCAACAGCTTTGGCTCAACAGGCAGGCACAACGGTACAAAACATGAAGCAGTTAGATCATGAGTTACATCAGGGACTAAGAGCCTCACAAATTATTCCCATGCATTTCTCACACATCACAGAGTGTGGGACTCTCACTTGGTGTGGACTGGGTATTGTATCACTTCCTGTTCCTGTTGCATCGCACAGTGGTGCTTGTTGTGTAGCCTAACTTGTGTAGCTTGATTAACTAACTACGAACTTTCACATATTGACTTATTTTCATAGTGTAACCTACACGTGCTTTATTAATAGCACACTTCTGGTGAATCACCTGCAAATTTATATTCATATCATTCACTCCTTGTGTCTTTAGGGATCCGCTAGCTTAGCGTAGCTTTTAGCTTAGCTCGTAGCCGAATCACTGTCTGCATGGCTTCTCCTGTCTCACCTCTTTCCTGCTCTGTGTGTC
>VUQI01063383.1:72079-84579 GCA_015106735.1 Paratilapia polleni | reverse complement strand
TGACACTCAGCAGGTTTTTTGAAAGTGAGAATGTGCTACATTACACTACTGTGGTGTATGAAAGAAGCACAAATGATAAGCCAAAATGACATCCAAGCAAAATTTTAATGTTGTTTTCCTTTACTTTTCTGTTCACATACATTATATACATGATATCTCACTTAAATACACCCCTAATAAATTAAATATTTAAATTTTTATTTGATAATTCTAGTTAATAGCCTGTTTTGGAACATTGTGTTCCAAATGAATGGCAAATAAACTGTAAGAGGGCAAATAAAGACGACTAAAGAACGAGGAGCTCATTCCGCATGTTTACTGTTTGTAGAGGCAGCTTTCGGTGAGGAGTGTGAGCGTCTCCCCTTTTTGGTTGAAGAAGGGGAAGATGGAGAGGAAAGTGGGGAGGAAGATGCAGAGGAGGGGGTGGAGTCAGGAGACACTGAGCGTCTTCTGGTCGGACTGCTGCTTGGGGAGCCATGGGGTGAAGAGTAAGGTGACAGGGCCTGGAGCATACGGCCACTTCTCTCCTGAATTGCATGCTGAACAAGGACAGAGACAGAACAGAGCTTTATTGTGTTGTAATGTGTGCTGTTGCAGTGATTTAATGAATAAATTTAATGTGATACAGTGTATTAGGACCTGTTTGTTGTGCACACTTTCTCTCAAACTCTGCTGTAGTTATTTCTTACATTACACTGAATGACCCCAAGTTAGTGAGCTAGTTCTGACTGCACTGAAGTTATTTTATAGATTTTGGATTTGTGGGTATTTATCTGCAGATATCACTGTACCTATAGAGTTTTTAACTTTTTTTACTTAAGAAGCTAGAAATTAAATCTTGTGCAGCAATTAGTGTGTGATGTGTGAACGCACCCATGCTCCATCTGGTCCAAAAAGCTCCAGAAAGTTGCCAATGAATTCTCGAGACTTCTCTTCCCATTTGTGGATGAGGTCTTGGCTCTTCTCCTCCACCCTGTACACAAAATGCTTTGACTTTTCCTCCACCGTACGCACCGTCTCTTTCATCTTGTCCACCTGGTCCTGGAGCCTGTACTTTTTCTCCTATCAGGAAAGATGAAGCAAGGCACATTTGTGTTTGTTTTTGTATTTAGATCTTGTTTCTTTAACATGAAGTACTTTCAGCTTAATTAAAAATCAAATATTTTCTTACATTAATAAAGCCAACATTTAGTTCACGGGCTGTGTAGCCTCTTTGCAGGTTGCGTCGGACATACATGTCATAATTTCGGACGATACGAGTGATCAGATCAGATGTGGAGATGCCCTCTGTCCTCTGAGTAGCCACAAACATTCCTGACGTGAATACACAAATTATTTAATTATTTGCTCGTAATTCATGCAAAATAGAATTTGTTCTAACGTTACACGAATCTTCACCTGCTTCCTTGATGTGTTTATAAACGTCCTCTGATCCAGCGGAGGTGTAAGGGATGTCATCATGGGCAACAAAGTCAATCTGTGAATGTAACAGAACAGTCTACAGATAGTCTTTAATACTGTATGACACTGTTGTGTTTCCAGTTACTGTGTGACCTTTGACCTTATGTTTCTTGAGGAAATCTGGTGTAAGAGTCCAGGGGGCATCCCGCACCACCTCGTCAACGTAACGGCAGTGCCTGAGGGCTTCGTAGCGTTCGTCCTCTGTCATCACCGTATAGCCCTTAAGCTTGTGAGTGAGTTCATCGCTGCACACTAGTGACACAGAGACTTACATGTGACATCTTAGATTAAATCTAAGACTCTTGAGAGGCCATTCATGTGCATTTTCATGTCCCCTCAAGGTTAAACAGTGTTACTTTTCTGATGTGTTTTTGTGGCACATTGTTATGAGAGTGAGTGAGAGACATATTTTACCTCCTACTATGAGGTGAGTGTTTGGGAACACATTTTTTGCCTGCATCAGAGCTCGAGCATGTCCCGAATGGAAAAGATCAAAGATTCCATCAGCGTAGACTCTCACAGGACGGTTAGCTAAAAGATAAGCAATCATGACATTGCAAAACCTAAATTACCTTTACTTTTATTATTACAGATAAGGAAAGGAATTCTGATTAGATGATTAGATTAGATGATGATTCTTGTTGAGTGTGATCATCCAAATAGCTGGCAGTAAAACAATGCTGATAATGAGAACTGATTTTATAGCTGATATGAGATCATACCAACTGAAACATCTTAAGTTAACTTTTCTTTTCCTAATTTTCATCCCTTATTTCCCTGCTGCCACTAGCTGGAACCAATAACATTTTAAAAAAAGACTTTGAGTTGAAGGACATGTATTCAAAATTTTAAAATGATAGTGAGTGATAAGTGCAACCTGGTGTCCCCCGCCGTGCTTGAGCAATGGTGAGTTTGTCATGTGGGATCTCTGATTCAAAACCTGTAGACTTGGCGAAAGCTGCTGGCTCCCGCAGAGCCTGAAAACAGAGACCAGACAGAGACAGTCAGATACAGCTGGTGAAACAAGTGATTTCCCGTTTAGGTCATCTCTTCTCTAAACCATTTATCTTTTTCAAGGTGCCAGCATTCATTATGTGACAAGAAACTAGGTGCAATTACATAGTGACAAACATGTTCATACTTGCTTCATCCCTAACGACAATTGCAAAGTTTCCAGTTTATCTAACACCTTGCACATGTTTGGACTGTGCGAAGAAGAGGGTGGTGTTGGCAGGCCTGTTGCATTTGATAAACACCAGGATTCTAAACAAAAGCTGTAAGACAGCATACAGGAACACTTTATAGAATTCAAGTATTTCTGTAGCAGTGTTTGTTATAAAGTGCATTAATTATGATAACAATATATGAGGTTTTGTTAATTTGCAGGTGGGGTCTCCACTCTGGATGTGACAACAAGATAAACTTCGATAATAACTTCAAAGTAGTTTTGACTAATCTTAGCACATCGATATTTAAAGATGTCATGGAATTTGTGTTGCATGCAGGTACATACAGTATGTGCACCTTTATCTGCCATGTTGGAAGGTACACTTTGAAGTCTTAGTCTGCTTTAAGTGTTGTCTGCCCCTTGAGTTGTGTTCAACTATAAGATTGTTTAGTTTACCACTACAAAATGTTCTTTTGACTTCGTGAACACTAATTTAACATGCCCCTATGCTTCTTAATTTTTTTTTCTTGTCCTCCTTATAATCGGTGATCTCTCACTTCATGACTTCAAGTAATAGGTCGGTATGCACACAAGCCTGAATATTTCCACAACAGATATAAATGTAAGAATTATAATTAAAATAATTAATTTATTATTTTTGTATTATGTCTTTAATATCATTTGAGGTTAATAATTGCAATATTATATTGCAGACATAAATATGATCCGTGGTACATTGTTCCACTAAGCTAATCAGTTAACTGCTCCAAGTCATATAACTACAGTGGAAAAGTTTACCTTTTTGTAATATTCAAAACGTGTTACATAATAACACAGTATAAGTCAGATACACTTCACTTCTGTTGTGTTATTTCAAGTGTCTTCTTAAAATATGCATAAACTCATAGGACTGTCTTTCTTTATTATTTGAAAAGCAGTGTGCAGTGCCTCAGTTTCCTAATGACAGAATCAGACTTACCCTGCGAGGGCCTCCTCTTTGATTGTGTGCGGCCTGTTGTTGGTGCTGTCCATTGCCCCCACGGCCTCGTCTCCTGCGGGCCATCCTGGATGTTCTTTCCCTCTGTCAGCGAACAATAACACTGCACCCAGCTGCTGCTCCTCTCAGTCAGCCCAACCACTGCACAGGGAGGATTTCCAAGCCTGTGTATCTGTTTAAGTATACATCCCATCACCCTGCCTGACCCTGATGACGAGAGAGCATAGTGGGCAAAGTTCAGGCCACAGTGGTAAAGGCATTCAGAAATGTAGATTGCATTTGCTGAGCTTGAAAAGACTTGTGGCACCAGCATGTTGAGTTGAGTGTTGATCCAGTGAAAGTCCAGCTGTTTTCCATTTTAGTACACAGCTGTGAAAAATGTGTTTGTTTGGGAAACCTTTTCACATTTTCGTCTTGACATTAATATATAAAGAATAGAGGTTGTACTGGTAACATTGTTTGCTGAGGAAGCTAAAAAAGATATACTATGGAGCTATAATGTAAGAGGTCAGACACTGGCAGCCTTTGGAACCAAACATAGGAGACAGTGTGTCCCAACATTTCACAGAGTTGTTACAAGTTAGCCACAGCAGCAGGCTTAAATCTGGTTATAGCTTAAAATCAATAACATGCTGTCCTTCCTGTACATTATAGCACATCCTGTTTTCGACACCACCTCATACAGTTTTGTTTACAATACAGCAATACCTGAAATGTTACCTTATTGTAAAAATACTGCATCATTTTAATACCCACTTACTATATTTCACAAAAAAGCACACACAAAACATTCTTTGCTACATGAACAAAAATAAATTTTTTCATCCAGTCTAGCCAATAAAAATATTTTAGTCAGTTGCTCTGCCCACCACGTCAGTTTCTCAGTATCTCAAAAACACTGAATACTTTTGCAATCACATAACTTTTCATTTAGTGCTAACATCGGGTCAAAGTTTTGGTTTGTTCACTAGGCTACTTTAGTTTATGACTAAATAACAGTTCTATCAGACACAACTGTACTTTTTCTTTAGCTCTACTTTTACTTAAAATTTTAATGGAACTACTTTTGAGGGAATACAATGATTTTGTATGCAACAAATCTCAAAAGTGAAGGCTAAAATAAAAGTCCAAGCACTGCTGTGCCTAAGCACAGCCTTGCCAGAACACCCTGGCTGTAATCTTGTTATCTTTCTGGGTGTGTTTCATGCTCAGGAAATACTACAGATATGTTGTCATCCATATCCTTATAATGTTTGACTTTAGCAAGAAGTCTCCATTACTTGTTGTGGATTTTTTTTTTTTCGAGGAGAAGAAACTTTACACACTTGTCCCTTTTGAGTCAGATAGTTGGGCCGTCAACTCATACTTAAATCCTCTTACAAAGTAATGAAATATTCTCACATTTTCTAAACAGGTTGCACACATTACTGTACTTTAATCAACATACAGCACAATACAGTGTAGGCAAATTGTGAGACAACATTAACTTCTCACAGAAGTGAGCTGAGTATTAGGGGTATTTCTGCAGAAGTGACAAAGTTTTGGAAAATCCCTTGATGTGTTTCACTTTCATTGCTATTCCTGCTAAATAAATCACAGTGCTTTTAAAAAACAAATACTAGATTGTTTTTACATGTAGGTTGCATTTTGAAGTCAACTTGTACTACAACAACAACAACAAGCATAACCGGTCTGAGTGCACAGGAAGGAGTAATTTCATGGGAATCTTTCACCTGCGAACACAATGACCTGGGGTAAGGGGTGTGGTTATCCATGTGAAAGCATGCAGGCCGGGAGTATTGCTCTGCTGTTCGTCCTCTCACTTCCTGAAGTGAACGCTGCCCAAATATGTGGAGGTACAAAAACAGGATAACCTAACATTCAGGATTTTTGACAGACCATATTATCCTACATTAAAGGTAAGGCTCTGATTACATTGAAGACATATTATACTCTCTCATTCTTCAAAGTTAAATCTAAGGAAAATACTGAACATATACTCTTAGTAAACACAATGCGTCTTGTAAAAGTCACTGGTCTCAGGGTGTGCAAGAAGCAAAGACAGACAGGACAGGCAGTAGTTTTCCTTTTCACTTACGATCACAGAATCATTAGTTTTGATTAATCATAGTGGGTTCAGCCTGGAGTTTTACATAGCTGGCACCAACATTTTACATATTTTTCTCCTCATTCATTACCCTGGTTTTATTACACTAGAAGGTAAGTAGATAAGTAACTAGGAGAGGAGGATACAGAGTGAAAAAGTGTCAGAGAAACATCTAAAGGGAAAAGCTTTGTTTGTGTGATTGTATTATGAACAGAATAATGTTTGACTTCTCTGTTTTTTATCTTGCGGTCTGATTCTGACAACCCTGTTTTCAGATTAAAGTGCTGGTGTACAGCATGCTCCTGTGGCAATATCTGATAGCTCTCCTGCTATTACCTGTTCAAATATGCAAAGGTAGGGCACAAAACATAACACTGTAAATGGCTTTATTTACATATCAGCCTTGTGCGTGTATAGCATTTGCACACAGCCACAAATGTAGTCAGCTGTGACACTGGCACTAGTCACAAGTGTACAGTCAAGCAACATTTGAGGAACTGCAAATTCTTGGAATCTGTGAAGGGTCCTCAGATAATTTACTGTAATTAGAGTCACTGCTAATGTGCAACTGTTACTGAAAAACACATAATGGAGATGTTCATTGTTCATTGTATTGCTTCATCAGTTATTTCATTTGGTAGGTGACATTGACAAAAACAGCATAATCAACAAATGTAACCTTTTTTCTTATTTTAATTATTAGCAATCAGGTTACTGATATTCCCTGAAATCATTAGTAGAATATTATACAAACCACAATAACTAATAGTAGATATAATAAGTTCAGAGCTGTGTCCTGTGGCAGTCAGTAGCAACTGAAAACCTATATGAGGAACGATAGTACTGATGTCACAAAGTGGCAAATCCAGACATACTGTATTGATAGTCAGCTCTAAGTGATTGCAAAAGACACAGTTTACAATGCTAAGTTGCCATTTTTATTTTTTATTTTACTTTTATTTAACCAGGAAGTCCCACTGAGATCAAATCTCTTTTAGAAAGAACGCATGGTCAAGGTAGCGGCCATACAAACTCAAAACATGTTAAAAGTGCAACAATTACAGCATGAAATACAACATGATCTGCAATATACAAAAACCCATAATGAAAAAAACACTACTGGCCTCTCAAGAAAAACATACGCATGTCTCCATCATTGCATTCCCTTTAGATTCAGCAATAGATATAAGCATTTTTCATGTTTATGCCCTCTCAGTACCTAAGTGGTCTAAGAAAGGACTGGTGTCACGGTTGTGGGAGGCCAAAGTGCACTGTCTGCCATGGGGAGCAAAGGCTGTGCTGTGCAGTCTGATCCTATAGAAGTGGAACTACAGAACAAATTTCTAAAAATCTTAATGCTGCTATGATTGATAGGGTCAGAAACTTGAGGCCAGACGTTCATTTGGATAACATGTACTCAAACACTGTTGCAGATCACAAACACCTCTTTATGGCAATGATATTCCCTGATAGCAGTGATTTATTTCAGTATAGGATAGCGTGCCCCGCTACACTGCAAATATTGTTCAAAGATGGTTTGAGATAAAGGCTTTAACTTGGCCTTTTTCAAATCCCAATCCGATCTAGCATCCATCGAATGTGCTGGTAAAACAAGTCAGATCCACGAAGGTCCCATAGACTGTATATGAAAAATGGAAGTAGCCGCCATGATGTCATCTTTTGGTTTATAAACACCTGCTTTGAAGCCTTGATTTTTGGCTTCTGCCCTGTTGTTTTTTTGGAGGCAGAATTGACCAAAGCTGCGATATTTGAGTGGAGTGCTAAATTATCACCTAACCCCCAGCTAGCTTGGGTTGCAAAATGCATACATCCTTATGGATTCATCATACAGACACGGACACTAGCTAATTGGTTCTAAATACGTTAAAAAAAAACTAAACTAAAATTTCACTCGAACCTCATTCTTCTTGGATGATAAAATTCACCACAGAGTAAGCAATTATCAGGTAATTGCACTTAGCAAGCTCCAAAAGGTGTCACCACCACAAACATGGTTGAGATGTCCAATTCAGTGACATGAATGAGGTGAAGATTAGCAGACAGCTACTGGCTACAGCCGCTTATGTTAGCTTCCATCTGTAAACCAGTTCATCCCTAATAATGCATAACTTTAAGCCTTATTATAATTTAAACTGTTGAGTTTCATAATAAATAAATAAATCACCCCCCTTTACAGATGTTATAAATCAGGGAATTTGCTACAGAGACCAAAACCTTTTTTTTTTTTTTTTTTTGTATTGGGTTGTATTTCTGCTGTTGGCCATTTTAATACTGGAGTGTGGGTGATTTCGCTCAAAGCCTCAGTGAACAATTGAGGAACTGCATTGTCCTTGTTAGCTTAATTTTTCAGCCCCCAAAGTTGCTGGATATCTGCTGCTAATGTCTTGGTGGCTGATAACAGTACATCTTCAGGTCTTGTTGAGTCCATGGCTTGATAGTTCAGAGCATCTGCATCTTCAGCATCTGCTGAATTAGGCAGGTGGTTTTATTGTTGTGGGTGATCAGTGTGTTGTGGTTGAGTTAGTGTACAAACCCTGGTAAAGAGTATTGCAAGTACAGCATGTCAGTTTCAGTCACAGTAGCTCTCAGAGTTGCATTACTGACTTGTTCATTGCACATCTTTCTAGTAGGCAAAGCTGAATTGGAAAACTGTTTCTGAATGAACCGACATAGGGTAATGGGCAATATATGAGACTCATGCCACTCAAGATGGCATACATTTTAGACACACAATATTTAGAGACAGCGCAACCTTTCTTGTGCAGTGCTTGCAGAGATTAATTAAATAATATCATATTTACCTAAATGTATCTCTGTCTTCTTTTTTTAATTTCTCAGCATCACTCCCAGCTGAGAAATGTGATGAATTTACAGATCTGAGTCTTGCTCATTCAATCATTGGCACCAGCCTCAGAGTTAAGTTGCTGCTATACACCAGAATAAATGTCACCTGCGGTACCCTTGTCTCCCACACCAACCTATCTGCATATCCCCAGTTCAACCTGTCCAAACCTACCACCTTCGTCATTCATGGGTATCGGCTCACTGGATCTCCACCAGCGTGGCTCAACACACTCACTGAGCTGCTGCTGGCCAGGAAAGACATGAACATTATAGTAGTAGACTGGAACTACGGAGCTGCAAATCTGAATTATTTGGAAGCAGTGAAGAACACACCCAAAGTAGCAAACATCCTCACAGCTTTCATTAAAATAATGGAGGTATGAGATGTTTCTGACAATGTGACCATCTCTGCTTTGTCTGGATAGAAATGTCTTAGAGTGTGTTGTGTGCAGTAAGACTAACAGCTGATCTTTTCAGGATCACGGAGCCTCTCTGAGCTCCATCCACATGATTGGAGTCAGTCTCGGAGCTCATATATCAGGCTTTGCCGGTGCTAAGTTGAATGGGACAGTTGGAAGAATATCAGGTAAAAGTGGCACATGTTGGCACTTTAATTCACATCACTTTCAATTTCTTATTTAGAATTAAAAGCTGAAGTGGTATTTTCACTCATTTCTGTTCACTCTAAAACATACCAGTAATAAAGTGAGCCTAATTAACACTTCAGGCCTTATTAAAAATCTTATTTGCTTCAATTCAAAGAAGAACAAAAAGTTTGTCCTACATGGATGCATAGATTGAATGACCTTTGGACATTGAAATGCTTAAAAAGGACATTTTACTGTGGTTGTTACACTTGAGCGAGCCTTAATTCCTAGATTGCCAGTATTAAAAGTTACTAATAACACAGAGTGACAAAGCTGCTGCTGACGAAGGGTTTAATAAATGTTGCAGAGTGTTTAAAGAATGTGTTATTTGTTATGGTTGAGTTGTGGAGTCAAAGCAATATATCACGCTTCAGGTTTTTGCCTGAGCAGGTAGGAATCACCATGACAAAAGCAGCACAGTTTTGGTAAAATCCGCGAGGAGAGACCATGCATATTCTCAGGAAGCTCACTGAGAATATCAGGTTTAAAACCACCAAGAAAAATAGTTCAATCAAATAAAAAAGACACACTGCTTGAGAGGTAAAAAATAATTGCAGAGCAGCTGGAAAAAATTAGAAAAGGAAAAGGCTAAGAAAGTCAATTGAGATAAGTGACTGACCTAAGTGATATCTGAATGTTTAGAATAAGGTGAACATTTTGTTAATACTGGGTTTGGGACTGAACTTAAAGCCCTTCTGATGTTTGCTAATGTGATATTTGCAGCTCTGGATCCTGCTGGGCCTGAGTTCAAAGGCAAAGATCCAGAGGACCGACTGGACCCCACAGATGCACAGTTTGTGGATGTCCTGCACACAGACATAGACAGTTAGTTAATCATTTAATTTATTGTTTTGAAGAATTATTATTTTTCTTGCGCAAAAGAGGCATACACATTATGTGTATGTGCCAAATTTTCATTGATGTATTACAGTGCTGGGCTTCAGAGAACCTTTAGGTCACATTGATTTCTATGCTAATGGAGGAGCAGATCAACCTGGCTGCCCAAGGACCATTTTCTCTGGTAAGATCAGTAAGTTTAGGAAACTTCTGGTATAAGGAACTGAACTTTATGATAACCATTGATTTTCTTGCCCCTGAAAAGGACAAGCCTATTTCAAATGCGACCACCAGAGATCGGTGTACCTCTTCCTTGACTCTTTGAATCAGACATGTACTACCAGGACCTACCCTTGCTCATCCTATAAAGACTTTCTGAACGGCAAATGCTTAAACTGCAGCCAGTTTGGTGCTGCTGGATGTCCTGTCTTAGGTTGGTGATGAAGAACACACACACGTTTCATTTTTTCAGCTGATGGGCAGTTATGAAAATCCACATATGCACATTTTGTCAGTTTATTTGTATTTTATTTCTCCAGACTTTATACTGTATTATTTAGAGCTCACACACTTGTTTTAACCAAATCCAGGTTATGACGTCACAAAGTGGAAAGACGTCCTGCTGAAACTGAACCAAACAACAACCTACTTCAAAACAAATGGACAGTCTCCATTCTGCAGTAAGTAAACAGAATACTAATGATCACAGTATGCTATAACCAGATGAAAAGGAAACAAAACTACTTAATCTCAAGGTGGCACACAGTCTAATTAGCCTGTCTGCACTGCCACCTAGTGGTGGAACTATGCTTTTGGCTCATTCCATCATCAAATTTTTAGAACATTTTCTGCTCGACCATCTCCGATTTGCATAAAAATTTTATGGGCCAAAGTTTTTTATTAGTGTGTGCTCAAATATGGGACTTTGCGGGACTGCTTGAATTTTCTTTTTCATATTTTAACAAGCCAACACATTTTTTTTATGTATCTGTCCGAAATTACAGATCCTGATTCATTTTGATGGCCATTTTGAAAGGCCAGTGAAAATTTCAGGCTTTCATCCTTAATAGTTTTTGAGATATTCATGTTCAAACATTGCCTCAAATTTCAAAGTACAGATAAACATGCTGGAATTGGGTCGATGGACCATTTTTCAAAAAAATATATCTTGAAAAGTATTTGATATATGAAGCTAAAATTTCACAGCAATCATTATATATGTCCAAACCTTGGACCATAAAATTTTTATCCAAATCAGAGATGGTCGAGCAGAAGCCCCATGTTGATTTTAGATGGAATGACCCTTTTCCTCATTTCACGATTTTAGTATATCAGTGTTTGAAGAAAAAAGAAAATATCAAAAATTTATGAATGATGGGAAAAAAAATCAAAATGTACAGTTATGTTTCTAGCCCCTAAAATATGGAATGATTCAGAAAATCAAGTAAGGTTATCTGCTTTTTGATAGTGAAATGTGTGTTTTAACTCAACATACTGTAGATTTGTCTCTTATTAAGAGCAATACCACAAGAACATAAACTCTTATTTGTACTTACATTTGAATGAAAAGTATAAAATGAAAGGATGAAATATTAAATTAACATGGTGCTGGATATATTTTTTGAATTAAAAAAAAAATGTCTTTGCCCAGTGACAAACTACAGGCTGGATGTGATGATATGGAACAAGGATGTGCAGTCGGGATACATGACTGTTAAACTTCACGGCAATCATAAACAAGCATTGGCAAACATTGACCAGTAAGTCCTCTTTGTATTTATAACCATGACTTGTCTTCATCTCTGTGTTACTACTTTCTCTCACTAATGTGTGCTTTGTTTGTTTTTTTTTTCATGTTAGTAACTCATTAACGTTCAAGAAGTTCACAGAGACCAAGCTGCTGGCCCTTTTTGACAAAGACATTCAGTCGGTGGAAAAGATGTCTCTTAAATTCTCCACTGGGAATGTATTGCAGCCCAAACGCAAGCTCAGAATTCTCAGAGTCCGTCTCACAAATCTGGAACACAAAGAGAGGTATGCAGCACACGCTGAAATTTTACCTTTAAGAAATTACCTATTTGACACACAGTGTCAGTTGATTTATTTGTTGAAGCAGTTCTTTGCAACTCCCAGCTGTAGATTTACTGTAATGTCGACTTTTTTTCCCCTCACAGGCCTCTGTGTCGGTATGATGTCTTTCTTGAGGAGAACAAAGAGGTCACCTTCAGGCCAATTCCCTGTGGAGAAACCAACTTCTGAGGAAAAAAAAATCGTAAAACGTTTAACTGCACACACTGAGAGAAATTCAGCTGATTCTACAGTTCCTCCAGGATCGTACATGAAAAGAAGGACTGCAAAAAAAAAATAAAATAAAAAAAATGTAAAGAGCTTTTTTTTTTTTTTTTTTACGAAACACAA